>MU386040.1:0-35467 GCA_022497145.1 Rostrohypoxylon terebratum
CTAAAATTAAAAGTGGGTCAGTGTAATTGAATTGAATTGAGTGGCTTGGCGTGCGTGTACACCAGTGTAATAGCGTGTAGTTGTTCCGAGCCCTGTTAGTGATCCATGGCGAACTAGGTACCTGCTTAATATCGTACCACCTGGAAGAACTTACAATTACTGTCAAAGTGCGGACTTGGAAACTTTAGAAATGACGGTGTTGTTAGGTAGGAAAAGACTGTTTTAAGATACAACTTGCCTGAAAATATGGCATACACACGCGAACCATTCTTTGCCCACATTTCCAAGGCTACCTAGGCAGGTAACTAATAACTACAATTCGGAGATTGATATAAATAGACCCGTTGGTAATTACCTACCAGTAAACATTTTTTTATGAAGGGGTACATTTCTCGTCTCTATCAAGCATGGGTTATTTAATTCGGTAGCTAAGTATATAGGTACCAGTCAGACAGGAGTCAAAAGAACTTCCTTCCGTATCATCTATCTCTCTCGGGTGCTCCGGCCTGTAGATCGATTCTTCGGCCCCGTCTTACCAGCTCCCTTGCTGGTTTCATCGCCATGTGCCTCTCTTCTAGCTTGATTCCTGATGCCAAAATTTGCGATTGCCCCGCAGTAGTGAGTAGAATGTTGAACGTTATCCCCGGCAGTTTCTGGTGAGCAAACAGTATTCTCAGGAACTGGATGCACCATTGACCTCCATCTCCTAACTCTAGATCGTTCAACCCGTCAATGACACAGTACGCAAGGACTGGTGTTTGTTGTAACAGCGCCTCTAAGACCTCCAACGCTATGTCCCATGAGCCCTCTTCTTGCTTCAATGCCTTAAGTGACTCTTTGCTAATTCTAAGCGTGTCGGAGGGTCGGCTGAACTGGAGAAGTTGACATATCAAACTATAAACCATGCCAATCAACCCAACCTGCTCGACACTCATACCCAAGCGCAACTCGCCATGATGTGGCCTCTTACAGAAGTGTGATATTATTGGAGCTTTCGCTTGCTACGCAGCAGCAACAACCGCTAGCGCCGAGGCTCGAGCGCTTGTCATGCCTGTTGGCTCGTAAGGACTCGATATCCATAATGTCCGAGGTGCCAAACCATCTATCATCCAATCCCGCAGTTTTGGCAATACAGCATCCTCGGCTACCCAGAAACTCCCCGCACCGAAATGGGCTGGCATTTCCTCGCCAACGATATAAAGTTCCAGGGTAGGGATATACTCCCGAGCTTCAGAAAGCGTTATGGTATCTTCGGTCTGGATCGGGTCGCTAGGAATAGACCCTATAGCTAGTTTGCGGCTCTGTGTGGGCTCAACGAGGTTGGCCTGCCCCAATGGCCTTTTTCCTCTCCAACTTTCCTCCATCAGCTGAATCATCGAGTACCCAGCTGTTGCCATATCCTCAAACCTCCCACACAGAACAGTAACCATGGCGTGATTACAGATTTGTCCTTCACGATACAGTTCCTCGATTTCGGAATGGTTCTTGGCAGCCTATGCGACTTCGTAAGTTGTCTTGCCAGTCATCATGCAGTATACTGACCACCTACCTTGACGAGACAGGAAATACTTAATACCAAAACCGACGTATACTCATTCTGCGACGGCAAGATTGAAAATACCGATTTTTGATCGTCAAGGGTCTTACAAAGCTTCTTGAAGATTTTGTACACCTGTCGAATATCACGATTAGGTAAGGAGGCCGTAGGAGATAGGTAGAGTATGGTTTCACTGTTACCGGTCCATTGCTCTCCTTCCACTTTTATCCTAACTTATCAATAGAAGTCTTGGGTTCACTCACGTCCCGTTCTACTATATCTTTGAGTACCTCCCTCGCCCTTCGTTTGGTTGATGTGTAAAAAATGTAAAAAATTCATATGTGCTGCAGCATCCATGGGTTTTTTTCCGACAAATTTATATGCCATCTTCTTGAGCGAACCTCTGGCAATTTCCGGGGCAATGAAGTCTCTAAGTCTAGTTCAGCTTCAGAAATAGCTAGAGTACGAAGATACGAATTTTACACATTATCACTACCTCCCCAATTTCGTATAATGGGTTCAACCGCAGCCGCTCTTTCCCGTGTTCCTTTTAATAGATACCTACGTATCTGTGCAAGCTCGTCTGTGAATCGTCGGATCACTTGTCGGCCTTCGACAGCATCCGCTGCGGCATCGTCAAACAAAGATGTGGGCTCTATTGCTCTCAAAAATCTGCCTAGCTTTAGTGAAAGCTAGCCCTTCTGATCACGGATTATCTGCGACGGCCGATGCAACATAACCATCGCGACACTAGAGATTCCAATATCCACCCCATTTGGCTACGAGTAGTTATGCCACTCGATGCCACCAGCAACATGGGGCAGGATATCGAGATTAATGCAGAATACATTTACCCTAGTTCAAGATGGTAATAGCGTAACGGTAGTCAGTCTAGTCCCATTAATCATTCAAATTGATCGTTAGATGAAGACTAGGTATCATCACGCGCGTTCAATCCTTATTCTTAGGAGTAACCGCTGTAAGCTGTGTTTAATGCTGGCTTGTTATTGATCTGGCCCACTATAATTTGACGCCCAACTTGACCCTTGTCTTCAACCCACGGAAATATTCGCATATTCTCCTTGCTGATACGATAGCTTCCCCTCCATGGATTATGAGGCTGAGTTTCAAGGACAGGGTCAAATTCGTCCACTATAAATTTGTAAACTAATTTGCGCAAGATATCCCTCTCAACGGCACGTTCATTGAAGCCCTCAGTCACTGACCTAAGAGGCGAGAGTTACGTCACTACGATCGACACAAAAGCTCCTATATCTGTAGTCTTGTGTGTCCATACGTTACGGAAGGGACCTCTCAGTACACTGTGGGACTTAGGGATCGGTTCAGCCAAGCGAAACAAATAGCTCACTGTCCGGGAGAAATATTTGCAATGCGTAGTATCTCGAGCGAAGCTACAGCGGAGGGGCCTGGTGATCATGTCTCCAACGCAACCCCACCTAGTAATTATCATGAAAGACATGGATGTGGCAGAATCGGAGGAAAATAAATTAGGTATGCAAGAACCAGAACGGAAATGATAGTTCAAGATTGCTAACCAGTATGGAGTAAATGCTTGCGAATCGAATACTCTACAATCAATTGTTGATGCCAAGCCTGCCGAGGGTGTTGAAAGTACAACTACTTCATCTTCACATGACCCCATTGCAGCCATAGAAAAGGGCAATGAACAAGCTCCGCCTGAGAAAGAAACACCAACCCCCTTCTCAGAGACCAAACCAACTGGAAATTTTATAACTTTAGTTCATAATGGCTACAAAGAATTTTTGGTACCATGGAACACATGCAAGACCTGGAAGGTACCTGATACCATTGATCAACTTGACACCCGCGTCTGTTAACATATGACAGGGAATGGAAAGTTTCATAAAGTTGTCTTATAGAAACAATGAAGATGCCAAGAAAGAATTCGATGAGGGCAGATTTGAACTTGATGTAGAGGGGAAGGTTGTCTTTCCCAATACCTGGGAAGATTTGGTTCAGCGAGAGTTGACCGTCAATATTCAGCTCGAATCTGAAGCACTTCCGAAACAGGATCGAGACAATGATCTGAAGAAAGATGAGACCGAAGGAGCAAGCGACCAAGAAGAAACCGATGGCAACTTTGAAGATCAATACGAAGTCAAGGCGAAATACACAATCGACTATTTTGAGAAACGTTATGGGAACGATGAGCTGGTGTTTACGAGATCCCATGATACCGCTATTGAATTGAAAACATCGAGACACCGTACCGGAAAGGTCTCTATACTCGAGGAAAAGACAGGTGTGATGTGCAGAAGACGCTATGACCGAGATCCGAATATCGCGTTGGAACGCGCACCAAAGCTTGAAGATGGTGACCATATAGAGAGAAAGCATCTGATTATCCATTCTCCACTTCTGGTGAATGCGCTGCGATCAGTGATGAAATACTCCTCCGAAGGACCGTCTGGAGACGGAACCGAAAGCCTGAGGGAAGGGATGTTCGCATATCCGTATCGGGACTTATTTCATCACCGACAAGAGCTCTTAGAATTTAAGAGCCAAACCACTGGTATTCGAGCAAACCACAGCGAAGCGTATAATGCAGAATGCGATAGGCATATTGACTTTTTACTCGAGTATCTAAATAATGAGCCTACCGTTCAAGTCAAAGCAATGGAAGCTCGGTGGGCAAAGAAAGTCCCAACGACAACTTTCGCGGCGCTTTGGCTTTTGCTGGAGCCTGGGTCCGATGTTTATGTTCTCCAAGATGGACAACTGAACGCGTACGTGGTTGATTCAATCACTGGTGGCGTGGAGCATTTCCATAGAGGATGGTCTCCTAAAATTAGGAGTTACGTTATCCGATTATGGAATTTAGTATATAACGGCAAGGTTATCACACGAAGGTCTAGAGAGGTTGTCATACCGGTATTTGATGATGAGCGAGACATAACATCCTTGCCAGTGTTCCCAACGAGGTTCCTGGATCAATTGGACGGCGGTCTTAGACGGAAACAACTGATCGAACGCGGGCGAAAGATGGCTCTTTTCGCAAAAGGTCCCGCTTTCTTAGAATATACCGGCTCGGGATTGAGGTCTGGCTGGAAGAAGGCAAGTCAACATTGATATTGAATTGATAACGGCTACTTCTGGCTAAACAGTGCTAAATTACTTACAGTACAGTCGAGCCAGAGTAGTCGTGGAACATGAATCTCGCCCTTGGATAAATGAGGAATTTGAAGATTTTTCTGAATGGGAACTGGACAACGATAAATGGAAAACAGAAATAAGGGAGAGAGCCAGGACGCCCCACTGTGAATGTGAGAGTTGCAATCAAACGAAACTCGGCCAGGAAACCTATATTTATGGAACATTCAGCGACTATGATGATATTGACTCAAAGCGTTCGCAACCACTCACGGAACATCAATCCTTGATATGCATGTCACACATGTTCGGTTTCGTCCTCAAGGACCGTATGTATGGTATGTATCCCTTGGCCATTAGGTATAGCGTGTTGGAGATTGGAGGATTCTAACATTCGACACAGATCTCACCGATATCGGCGGATTAAGCGATCTAAGAATCGCGAAGTCTGCCATATATCCACTTGTTCTGCGGCCTGAGTCAAACATGGGCACCATCAAAGCAATAGTCCAGGCTTATATGGACACCGGTAGTCAAGCAGAGATTTCCAGCGCAGACTTTATCCAAGGCAAGGGCGAAGGTCGAATTTTCCTTCTACATGGACCGCCTGGCACTGGAAAGACGCTCACAGCTAGTATGTATACCCAATATCCAATAAGACCATCGTACTAACCCCGTACTAAACTCGCCGCAGAGTATATCGCTGAATACACCAAGAGACCGTTACTAAGTATTACCGCGGCCGATCTGGGCCACGAACCGGTCAAATTGGAAAAGAACCTGCTCCGGTTTTTCAAGTATGCTAACAGTTGGGATGCTATTGTATTACTTGATGAGGCAGATGTATACCTCGAGAGACGTTCGACCAACGATCTTAGACGGAATAGCATCGTATCTAGTGAGTGACACGCGACATTTGCATACCTAATCAAGGAGTTCCCCAGTATGAGAAGGGGATTGTGCGGGTGGACTAATCAGGTATGCAGTCTTTCTGCGCGCTTTCGACTATTTCCAAGGTATCTTATTCTTGACTACTAACCGGGTGGGCCATTTTGACGAGGCATTTTTATCTCGTATCCACGTAGCGATTGGCTACGAAACTCTTGATGATTCTGCGCGGGAGCAGATCTGGGATAACCTCTTCAAGAAGCTTAAAGATGGTCATAAGCACGGGGGCCCCGAGATCCGCTACGAATACGAGGCTAAACAGTACGTCATGAAAGACGACGAGATCAAATCGCTAGAATGGAACGGCCGGGAGATCCGGAATGGTATGTCTACAGATACTAAATTACGTGTATCATTGACTAATCGCCTGGGTTTATATAGCTTTCCAATCCGCCGTTGCCCTTGCAATCTACGACTCAAGGGTCGCTAGAGAGAAAGGGGCTTCTGTTGAAGATTCCATTCCGGAGGTCAAAGAAAGTCACTTAAAGCAAATCGCGAAGATGTCCACATCATTAAAGAATTATATGACATCAACTCATGAGGGTATCAAGGACTCAGACCTGGCTTACAAGATGGGAATTCGAAACGACAAATTTGGTGTATCTCAAGGAACTAAATTACCCAGCTTCCGATGATGTTTGACTGGAGGAAGGGGGTAATCTAGAGATGTATGTTGGGGAATTGAGCTGGTCCTAGACTCTTGAGTCGAAATTTTAAGAATCAATGATGTTCACATTAAGAATAGGTAGAGTTTATTGATCCAAAGTACACCGACCCAGACTGCTCACGAATGATTTATAACGTAGTGAGTAGTATCGAGGGTTAACAATCCCAGATATGATCAAATGGATAGAAAGCGTGACTCGGACTCGGACCTACATGAAAAAGGGGTAAACTCCAGGACCGAAATGGGGCCCCACTTTATCGGTCCCGACAGAGGCATGGCCCGGGGCCAGTGGGGCAGGTGCAACTAGTCATATCGATAAGCCAGGTCGACAGGTCGAGTACGCAATTACATAAGCGCCAAGATTTCGCAGAGACATGGTAAGCGATTTGCTCCGCACCAGAAAACTTTCCAACCAGCCTAAAAATCGAGGTAGAATTTATCCAATCAGCAATCGAGTTTATCCACTAACTGTAAGCTAGGAACCGCTATTGCCCCATCTCTTAGCGCCTGTAATGTACAGTACCTAAGTACCGATGTGAGCGACCGACTTTTTCTTACCTGAACTTTTTTTTTCCTTTCCAGGGTTCAAAAGTTCTCCATTTTCACGATCTCACTTCAACGAAGCCGATCACTTCAACCCACTCGATCTTATTAAACAGACACATTCTAAAAACTATTGTTGAAGTCCGTATGTCATATAATTGATCAGGGGAAATGGAGGACACCACGCTCAAGGTTGGTTCATTCCGGCAACTTGATCCCAATTGCAAACCGAGTGTCGCATGCTCTTCAATATCTTCAATGTCTTCAATATCTTCGATGTGTGAATGTGGATAACCAACAATGCGACAATATAGGAGCGCCTCCTCAATTCGCAGAAGTCCTTCGATGGACTCTTGTCCTTGATACCGGCTAAAATGTATTATGGGGAGGAAACAAGCGTAAGTCACACTCCATACTTCAAAGCTCTCGCCCAACACAGCAATATAGCATCATACTAAACCCCGCCGCGCCCTTGTAGGACCAATGGAAGCGAAAGAAACAGACCAAAGCCGAGGCCGCTGCTGCCAGGCGCAACAAGCTTGACCCAGATAGCGAGTTAAATCGAAGCGTAAAAGAAGTCATGGATGAACAAGCCCAGAAGAAGCGAAAGCGCGATCAGATGCAGGATGGTGACGACGACGATTGGTCCGATGTAGATGGCGTCGAAGCAGAGAAGCCCGGCGAAGGATTAAAGAAGAAGACGCAAAAGGATCTCAAGAAGAAACAGAAAAAGTCAGACGAAGAACCACCCGAGTTAAGCGAAAAGGAACGACGGAAGGAAGAGAAGAAGGCAGCGCGAAAAGAGCGAAAGGCAGAGAGACAGCTATTAAGAGAGGAAGAAGCAGCTTTCCAAAGACAAACCATCAAGGGTGTCAACAAGATCAAGCTCGGCACCAGAGAACCAAAACCTGACGCACCATCCAACAACACCCAAACGACCGATGATGCCGAACCTTCGGACATAAAGGATCTCGATATTGCCGGCCTTGACGACCCCACTGAAGAACACAATTCAACCTCCGCCCCGTCACCCCCATCAGAACCTCAATCACCAATCTTTGATACCAACGGCACGCCCGCCGACTCAACCGGCCAAGCTCCTAGCACTACTACATCCGTATCCTCCGCAGCTCCAGCAGAAAAGCCTAAGCATATCAAGGTACCCGCTGACGACACTAACCTTCGAGCGCGCCTTGCCGCAAAGCTACAGGCGCTCCGCGATGCACGAAAAGCTGACGTCGACGGAAAGCCCATTCGCACACGCCAGGAACTCATAGAAGCACGCCGTAAAAAACAGGCCGAACGCAAGGCCCATAAGAAGGAATTGCGGCGGCAGGCCAAGGCAGAGGCTGACCAGAAGCGCGAGGAAGCCCTGGCATCTGCTCGAAACTCGCCAGGTAGCATACTCAGCCCGGCCGTTGACCTAGCAGACAACAACTTCTCCTTCGGCCGTGTCGGTTTCGGCGATGGTTCTCAGTTATCACACGATCTAACCCATGTCTTGAACAATAACAAGAAGAAGGGGCCGTCGGATCCCAAGACGTCTCTTCAGAAGCTAGAGAACCAAAAGAAGCGATTACAGGCTATGGACGAAGAGAAACGGAAGGACGTCGAGGAGAAGGAACTATGGTTGACCGCAAGGCGACGTGCGGAAGGCGAGAAGATCAAGGACGATGAGAAGCTCCTGAAGAAGGCCGTCAAGCGTAAGGAGACGGCTAAGAAGAAGAGCGAGAAGGACTGGAATGCTAGGAAGGAAGGTGTTGCCAAGTCTATGAAGGAACGACAGAAGAAGCGGGAAGAGAACATCAAGAAACGACGAGACGAGAAGCTTCTGGGCAAAGCTGGGAAGAAAAAGGGCGCGAAGAAGACTAAGGGGCGAGCGGGATTCGAAGGATCTTTCATAGGCGGCGGCAAAAAGAAATGAGCTACCCTTAGGTAGCCTTCACGGTCTCATTATCGGGTGGAGATGATTATCTCCCCCTATGACTATATTCCTCGATACTGTACATACACCCTATTTTCGGCCCCTGGTAATGGCGTTGTTGGGTCTGAATGATTCTATTTTTTGGAGTTCATCTATCGTAGGACTTGCTCTCGCTTGTGCCACGTTGACACTAGGCTGATATGTTCCCTACGCATAATGTTTCTATTCACGATTCTCGGCATGAACACGCCAAATCATGGCAACTTTCATCCTTATATTTTCTCATCCGCAGAACCCCCTTTCGATGACTCATTTTCCCATCCCTATCCCTGATCCTCGTTCTCACCATCCCACGCCATAATCCCTAATTCTCTCCGTTGATAGGTCCTACTAAATGGCAGAATGACAGTAGCATCGATCGCGGCTTTTTTAGGATTGTTGGCAAGAGCACATCGAGTGCCGCTTAACGAAACTAGGACAACTCATATACGCGAGCAAGAGTCATGATTCTTATTCAGTACGCGTCCTAAATGATCGTATGCGGATGACCTAGGAGAACGTCAAAACAATATTGGGTTCAGAGTACGGAAAAGGTACTTCGTCGCGAAATATTACGTACCATCGCCGCTACAGGGCATATATCTCTCCGAGCGAAGTCTTGCATTTTTGGATACTTGCTAAGGTGCCTGTGATTGTAGGACAGGCCATTCTGATCCAAGGCCTCGACAAGAGTTGACAGTTATGGATACGTTTGCTCGGCCATACAGACCTGCTGAGAACAGGAATAATGACAGAAGCAATTGGCATACTTATTGTAAGAGGCTTCCGAAGCATCCTGGCCTGCTATCAAGTTATAGGAAAGTTTTTCGATCGAGGTCTCGCAGAGTGCATCACACTTTTTTTTTTTCGGAATACTCGGAATATTGTCTTGGCGTCACTGTTGTTGGACACACCCTATATATAACCTGCCCACATAAAGCCGTTGGGGTGTTCAAACATACGTGGATACAGCATCTATCTAGGCACTACAGTGAAGGGCCTGTTGGACTCCGCGTTCATAGGAAGAGACATCGCATGTTAAATCATTCCAACATAGATAAAATCTTGGCGTATCGTCGCCCTTACTACTAGGAACCGACTATCAATATTTCTTCTCACCTACCAATCGTATGATAACCCCATGACCTTTCTTTCTTACATCAAGTACCGCAATTGCTAATCACTTCTTAGTTACTACCCTCGCAGCAATCCAATCTGGGAAGGTTCGTACCATTCAGTCGGATACTCAGCTAACTACTAGGTATATTGCCAATCATGTTTGTTACCAGATACACTCAGAAGGTCGTATTGATTCCGATGGCTTTACTTCCTATTCGTCCATCTTTCAGTTCCCCTGTGTAGGTAATCTGCTGAGAGAGCACGTTTTGCCTTCCGTCATATTAATCATCATCGTGTCCCGCGGAATTCTATTACTGCATCCGACTGATATAGATAAGTTACAAGCTCTGTTCCTGTTGGAGTTATGTACATGTAACCATGTTAGTCCCCGGTGCGCTTTGCGTTCCAGAGCACCGGATCCGCGTCTCACACTAGCGCCGGCTTCATAGGTGCTTAGTCTATCCAAACCGCGAAGTTTTCACCTCGCTTTAGCTCCATTGGGTTTGGCCGGAAGCCCATCCGTATGAAGCTCTTCTCGATCTGTACGGTGCTTTGCGAATTGTAATTATATGACCTGTAACTCGAACATTCCAGCCTTGCAACGGCGGAAACACCCCCCGGCCTTCCGGATAGTTCTGCTGTTCCTAGCTTCGGAGCTCAGTCATCTATAGATATTGAGCGGTCATGGGTCGACTCAAAGGCGACAACTATTCAAGTCCGAATACTACATTCTGTAGCGTTCCGTGACATTCATCAGATATAAGAAACTCTATGCAAGGCATCCTTTCCTGACTACGGCTGTTGGACGTTTTTCATCACGGCTCCAGGGACAATCCATGATACGATATGATCTGGTAGCCTTTCAGGATTGGTCATTTCTATAACAGTGTCGTGACCTTGCCCTGTGATTATGCTTTTTTTTCTATTTACTTGAGGACAATCCACTTGTAGTTGCGAATGTGGTTCCGATTCGAACGTCCATGTCTCTCCCTAATCTCGACAAATTACGATCGCACGAACTTCCCGCGAACCGTTCACGTCTTCCAAACTGCACCTCGCAAAAGCAAATTCAAAACTTGGGTCGATGATCAACTATGATGGTGAGGCTATCAAGCCTCCTATAGAAGGAGTTGGACTGGCTATAATCGTTACATCGGTTATATTCATTCCAATATCGATTGTGGTAGTATTACTAAGAGTATGTGTGCGATGGACCGAAAAGTTATTTTGGTGGGATGACGCGACGATGTTCGTGGCCCTGGTTAGTGACGCTTTACGAACGGGATAGCTTGCGCTTCTTCTAACAAGTATCGATAGCTCGTATATAACGTTACCATAGGCCTCAGTTGCAGAAGTGTTTGGCTCGGCCTCGGAACCCATAAGGATCACTTGACCGAAAGCCAGGAGCGGGATGCTACGATGTTTTTCGCGATATGGCTCCCCCTTTACGCAACCTGCCTCGTCTTGATCAAGGCGTCCATTTGCTTAACCATGCTGCGACTTACTCAAACAATGAGATATACGCGCTGGGCTATCTATGTTCTGCAGTTTCTGAGCATATCCGCATTCATAATTTCTGTAACAGGATCCGCAACTTCGTGTACGAATTTCGCAGCCAACTGGGACCGAAGGTTACTTGCAGAGGGAAAAGCAACATGCGCGCCTGTCAGTGGTGTATTCGGCATCACTTATACTACTACGGCTATAACAATCATCACCGACATCGCCTGTGCCATAATACCTGGTATTGTATTGTGGAACACTCAGCTGAAGTTGAAGGTTAAGGTATCGGTCGGGGTGCTTTTGTCCTTTGGCTCCCTGTAAGTCGACTCTTGGACAGATGTCGGTGGTCATAGCTCATAATGTCTAGTGCTTCGGTTTGTACGATGATCCGGGCTCCTTATGTCAAATACTACGCTGATGATGACCTTATTTGTAAGTCTTCGTACCATAGTTACATTTGTTCTGCGAAATTCTGATTGCATTCAATAGTTTGGCTTGCAAACCTCGTCTTGTGGTCCAACATCGAGAATGCCGTCGGCCTCATCGCCGGCTCCGTCCCCATCCTCCAAAGATTGATCATGCGTCGCTTTTTCAAGAGAGATGACTCTGCCCCCACGCCGAACTCCGTGGGTTTAGTAACATTTGGCAGCGCCCCCGTAAAGTCGCGTAGCCGAAAAGTCTTCAGCAATCCGACCGACATCGGCTATAGCGTCGCGACGGTACAGACCAACCATGACCCTCACTGGGAACGACTCAACGACGACGCAGACTTCCGGGGCATTCGTACAGACTCCACGTACGAGGTCCATACATCGCAGGCCTCGCAATCTAATCTAGTCGAAGGGATGGATCAAGGAGTAATACATAAAAGCAACACGAGCCATTAATAGAGGGTGGAAAGCTCACGCAGACAAACGTCGCCGAACAAAACTAATAAGATGATACTTAACTAGAAATTTCTGTCTTCATTGACTTGCAAAGACCGTATACTACGGTATAATGTACCTATGCTACCTTAGGGCTGAACTTAATCTTACTATATACAATGCATTCTATCCCCATTACTTTTGATATCTATTATGAAGCACTCACGCCCACCGTCCCGATTTTGTTATAGTTCGAGTACATTGATACATCATCCGGATCGCCTTCCCACGCGTACTCGACAATCTCCACCCCGCTCCCGCTAGAGACCAGACAGTACACCCTCTGCGCGTGGTTGGCGACCATGGTCCTGCGCTCCTTGCAGTCTGAAAGCGAGGAGACCTCGTTCGAGGCCGAGGTCCAGTTTCCCCCCTTGAAGTATGTAAGCTGGACGCCGTTGCTGGCCGCGGGGTCCATGGTGAGTACCTGGAAGCCCAGCTTATCCGTGATATTGGCGCTTGTCTCGTTGAAGCCCGTGGAGAAGGCGGCGATCGTGGTGTCCGGGCCGATATCCCGGCCCAGAGAAGCGCCGACGTACCGGCCATCGCCGTTGATGATCTGCGAGAGCGCGCTCGTGGTCGCGCGGTAGAAGATGTTCATGCTGCGGTGGCCGTCCGTCGTGGCGGCCGCGGCATACGCCTGCGCGAGCGAGCTGTTCCCGGACGGCGCGGCGGCATCGGCGGCGATCACGTTGGTGTCGCTGTACCATCCGATGCTGGCGTTCTGTAAGCTGGCTTCCCTTATCCCGGCCGATGTCTGCCAGTATAGGTACGTGTACTGGTTGCACATATCGCATGCCTTGCCGTACGATACGAGAGACGACCCCGCGGTCGAGATGTAGCTGTTTCCCGCCGCCGAGTCTACCCAATTCGCGGCTGGTAAGGGAGAGCGTGTCGTCACGCCTTTGTCCGAAGTATAGGTCAGTGCTTTGATCGTGGAGAGACCGCCACTATCCGGAAGTTGCCAGTAGACGTGAAGATCGCGGGCCTAGGAGTAAATATTAGCGACTCCGGCTTCTCGGAATCCGTGAGGTTCTTGTTATGGGCGTTATTCCTTACCGAGTTGCTGTACGCGAAGACGTCCAGCGACAATGCGGTTCCCATCTTCACGCTGTCGAGGCCTAGATTGTTCGTCTTGCCGTCCACTATGGGGGAAACAACCCAAGTCTTTTGCGACGAATTCCATGCCGACATGTATATAGCCTTATTGTTCAATTGGTACACGACCAAATAATTCTCGTTGTTGAACTCATCTGTAAAATTGGCGGTAGCAAGATTGGTTTTCGCGTAGAGAGCGGTGGCATCAACTGTCGAATCCGTCGAATCGTCGACGTTGCTGCTGGAGTCGGATTTGTTTTTCTTAGTTACCACTACGCCTGCAGTGACACCTACTATAATTGCTATAACAAGTATCACAGCCACGAGTAAGGTCCAGAAGAACTTTCGTTTTATCCCACATATTTTAGGCGACGCTGCTGCGGCTGTTGCTCCAACTCCTGCAGAGTCTTTCTCGGGTATTTGAACAGGTTCGGGGAGGGTGGGATCTATGTCGAGTTTGGGGGCGCCGCCAGTAACAACTTCGGGATAGTTATAGTGTTCGGTCGCATGCTGATTGACTTCCGGCGCCTGTGCGGCGCGGGCCGCTTCTTCTGCGAGGTGCCGATTTTGCGCTTCTGTGTCCACCTCTAACGTGCTATAATCTTGCTGATCTATCGAGGACGTCATAGTCGCTTAGACGGACGGGCAAATGCCTCTGTCGCAATCCAAGAGGCAGAACCCGAAAAGAAACATCAGAAAATTCGAGATATGAAGTTGAAGGAGAGATTGGTGAGGCAAAGGCGGAAGGAAAGAGGAACGAAGAAAGATCCTTGATGAAACCACGTACGTAAAGCTCCATCTCAAATGTCTCGTCGTGTTTCCTGCGAATGGAGATCCTGGTTGTGATGCCAAATAAGGAAACAATCCTCATGTGGATGACAATTCCACATTATTAGCGGCATCCCAGTTTTTGGGCTATGCCAGGGTGCTTGTAATATGCCGAGACCTCTTGGACGCCTTCACTACCCCGTACTCGATTTAGCAGATCCTGTAATAGGTCGGACGGTTTCGAAGGATTCTCGTCAGTTAAACAAGACTACGTGCCTACGTAATATCTTTGATACAATCAAGGCTTGATTTGTACTACTGGGCTGTGGCTCGATGGCGCTTATAAATGATAACTTAAGACCTATCGATCTCTGTTGTGAAGTCATTTGAGAAGGTACGGGCAATCTATGTGTAATTACAACTTTTCTCGTTGGAGCGGCCGTGCGATTGAGTTGACGATGGCAATATACGAACCTTGCATAGGAGAAGTCCTAGATGTCCTGAATGGGGCTTTAGGCAGCTCTATTTCCGAACGTGTAACGTTTTAAAAGAGCACAGTCCATTGACGATCAACAACGTATTAGGGCTATAACGAATCGACCCGTTTATTCGAGGTTGCTGTGCGCTATTCTGGGTGGATATTGAAATTTTAACGCTTGTGCATCTACGAAACGACCAATAATATCGAGGTATGTTTCCATTTTAGGAAAGTCCACTGAACTCCTAGCTCTATATGACGGGTAGCAATCATTGCCGAAAGTCATCGTGACTTCGAGAGTAATAGTATGTTGAGGACAAACTCAAAACCAAGAATTTGGGAAGTTCATCGATTCTATTGCGGCGTCGAGCTATGAATTATCAATCTTGATCTCAGTTCCAGCACTGGATTCGCCCACAACGGTGACCGTGATTCCCCATTCGGAGACGGTATAGGTGGTGGTTCCGGCTAGAGACAATGGGGCATCATTTAATTTATCGCCTGCGCAATCACCTGATCTGGGCGTCGTGTCTACTACCCGGACGGGGCCTTCTCCTGTGGCCGTGGTGGTCGAAACGGTGTAAAGAAGCACGCCCGTCGAACATGACGCCGAATCAAGACCATCTGCTGACCTTAGTTCTGCTACTAACACATTTGTGCTATTGTGTTTAATGACAACAGCCTTTGGACCCCCTGTCGTCTCCAGCGGCGTCAATATGTGGGTTGTCGAGCCCGTCTCGGCTACACAATCGATCTGCTCATCAGACAACCACCCTAATCTCCATTTGTCCCAGGCGAAATAGTCGGGGCTTGGTCCGCTATATGAAGTTCATTTAGCACATAACGTACGTGTTTTTCATAACACACCTACCTAATGAGTCCCATCAAATCCCAACCCCCAATGAACAATCCTGTCGCGCTACCATTGAAGGGGTAGTAATCTGGCAGGCACATAGTATGACCTGTCTCATGATTTAAAACAAGATACTTCCAGGTCTTATAAGCGTCCAAACCGAATGTCACCGATTTCTTAGCAACATATACTCCGGTACGTGTCTGGACGTCGCCCATGAAGGTAGGCGAGAACGAAATAGCCGCAGCGTTAGCAGTCGGAACAACGTACAACACATCAGTAGGTGCAATGGTTTGGTTGTAAGCAGCCAACGCATCTTGGATGTATTTCTCATGTGTCTCGTAGCTCAGACCGCGCGCCCACCCGTATGACGCCGCGGTCACTGGCATGCGGTAAAAGCGCGAGGTGTCAGCCTTCACATTCAGCGTGAGCGCCCCATAAGACGACTCGGCATACCACTCCGCCGCTGCGGGTAGGAAGAAGTCGTGTAGGCTCTGTGCAGTCTCGATAGCTGGCGCGTCGTCAAAGTCGACGAAGATCATGAAGGCATTCAGAGTCCCGGTGCTAGGAGCACAGTTGAGCTCGTAACCGAACCCCGCGCTGAGGTAGACGTCTTCATTTGCGGCTAGCTTGCACGCAGATACGTCTGCTCGCGGACGGTGAGGGGTCTTCACCATCACAGCGGATACTGTAGCTAGTAGTGTCGTGTGCCATACCAAGAACCATGCCAGAGCTTGAGACGGGTGTATCAGACGATCCATTGTGTCCAAGCCAGAACTATATGCAACACTGGTGTGAATGGTACTTGTAATGTAAATAATATTTCAGACAAGCCGATGGCCTCTCCTTTATGATAAGTCGCTTATCTCAGCGAAAGAGTCACCTTCCCGAAATGGAACTGTGCTCAACATTTATTTGAGTGTAGCTCCCTGATCTCCCAGATTATCACGTAGTAAAAACAGGCCCTATCAACGGATATTTCTACTCCATCTAGGATAACCGTGTACCATCGTCTCGGTTAACATTTAGCCGAATATCACAACTCAGAACTATTAAGCTGCCAGTCCAAGGTTCCAGTGCTCCTCATACATTATACCCGGCATAATTAAAAACAATGCTTTATCGATACCTAGGTAGTAATAATCTATCTACTTTAGGTGTAGGATAAGTTGAATATAGTAACGAACCGTCGAAGCCTTTCATACCACCTTCTAAGGGGCTCATCCTTCTAGTTTTAATCCATCATACGAGCGAAATGTACTTTCAGAGCAACTTTCGAGTGTCAATTGCGTCTCCCAGAAGCTCGTTATCGACTTCTTAAGTTTTCTAGTTACTGGGAAAAAGTTACTAATAGATTCCTCAGTAATATCCTGAAATAATTTCTCGTCATCTAATCAAATTTGAATATTAGGTGGAAGTCTCCAAGGAGATGTCTTTTTACCTCAACAAAGACTTTTGTTTGAAAATTCTCAACAACGGGAATCATGATTACTATTTACCTTATACGCAGCCATCATACCATGCAGTACCCCAGCTACAGCCAATCTCTCTTTTATTTTAAGTGGTCTATTAGCGTTCCCCTTTGGCTCCTCGTCGATGGCATAATAAATTTCATCGCCGTACTCCTCATTTGACGTCTCAGTTCCTGGTCACTGTAATTCCAAGATAATATCTCAGTCAGTCTAGCTCTGGGATTCTATCTAAGGTCGAGAGAAAGTGAGTTCTGCTCATAATATACGGCTTCTCGAATCCGGGTAACAAACCTAGGTACCCAAAAATGACAATCACCATAGCACGTTCTCTACATACACCTTAGTAAACTTAATACAAAGTCCTCCATCACCCTTGGTAAACTCAAGACGCTTTAGACTCTAAAACGGAGGATTTTTCAAATGAACATCGTCCGCAAACCATGAGCAGAACATGTTTGTGCTTAGGGTTAGGGTTAGGGTTAGGGGTTGTATACAACACGGTCTCTCTATTGGCTAGACTTCATGTAGTGACCACCGTGAGATAATTGCCATAGAAAACGTCAGAGATCGATCTACCTACTTTTACTCCCTTGAGGACAAGTGAGTCGTTATCTATATGTTTCACTGATTGGTTAAATGTAATGTTTGTGCGAAGTAACTGGAGGACATACTAATGTTGTCGATCGATCGAGTAGTAAACGCAACACATTCTCTTCCACGACTTCAAGAACTGAGACTATGTAGCGTAATCGACGAGACATCTCATGAATCAGGCCTAAAAATATAGGAAGTAGCGCTTTTGTTACGCGAGGAGCTCCGAACTGCCCCCTGCTGGAGAACATGCACGAACTTTCTTTTGTATATCCTTCCAAGGCTAGCTACTTGAAAGTCTCTCTCTTTGAGAATTCAAGGGTACCTAATCGCAGTATATCTTAAGGCTAAGCCAAATCTCCCGGTTAAACCTTTAGCTGTTAACTATCTGGTTGTGGGAAAGGCTTGTGATCCATAGGTGTTCTGCCAGCTCGCTATTTTGCGCTACGATCGGTGGTGGACTCGGCTGACTTGAAGGCCTTCATGGCCTGACGAGCGATGCACTAATCAGGGTGCGAATGGCACTGTGGAATGGTACCATCGTTGAGACTTCTGATGCAGCCAACCAAGGCCTGTTCTGGGGCGTCCGTGGCGCCGGCCAGAATCTTGGTATCATTATCGAGGTCACGTTCGAGACATGCAGTATAGTTCGGACTTGACGTTCACAGTAGACAAGCTGGAAGCTGTCTTGAACGTGACAAATAGCCTGTTAGAACCCGAACTAGGTCCTACATTAGCTATTGCTACATCGATTTCAACTTCTGGGGAATGGTGAATATATCAAAGGGGTGCTTGCAAATCATGAGAGAGGAGAATGCCAAGAATGGCCAGAAAGGCGTCGTGATCATGAACGTGACTTCTGTGGGAGGTTACATTGGCTACCCAGGACAGGCTTTTTACCATGCCAGCGAGTTTTTTGTGGAAGGGTGGACCGAGGCAGTAGCAAAGGAGGTACCCTCAACGTGGAACAGCAAGTGTTCATTGCTCTCTGCACTTCGTGCTCCCCTCTATTTCCAAATCCCGACACTCATGATCATTTAGTTCATCTATGCAACATCGAACTTGGCGGCGTGAAGACTAATTACGCAACCTCGTCCTTGAAGCAGACGGCCGTACGGCACCAGGCCTATTCCGATCCCAGCTTCCCCGCGAACATGCTGCTTTCACACATCGGCAGCGAGCAAGGCCGTGCTTTGTGGGCCGAACCGAGTACTATAGCCGCGGCTATGTACTAAGTTGTCAGTCGCGGAAAGCGAGTTCCGATTCGGGTTCCCTTAGGAGTTGGTGCTTGGGGTTTGGTCGACAAGAACCTTGAGAATACCAAAGGTGATTTGGACGAGATCAAAGATATCAGCTACTCTGTGGGTGACTCGAGGCAATTAGAGTCTATTCACTTTTTAAAGTAGGTAGATAGTTTGATACCAGTGATACCTAATAGGCACCTATCACAGTATTTCTAGGTAACTCCGGTATCTTTTCGTGTTAAATTGTGATGCCTTTTCCAAGATATCTCGTCATTGAAAAAGCAGCCATTTACTTCCCTCTATGATGGGCATAAGGTAAACCACTCTACCTATATGATGATACGATCTTGAAAGAACTACCGGGAGCCAGTAGAATGAATGCATACGTACCTAGCAATTGGACAAGTCTTATCTTTGAAACCTGACGAACGATGCGGAAAGTTGGTTTGTCAGTTTCATCTTAGAGGCCTAGGTCCTAGGTATTGATCAGCACGCTTCGTGCACGTGACTACCCATACTTCACTCAGCCCTTATCACTCCCACCTATGCTGATTTAGGCTTATAACGCTCTCTTTAGACTCTAGAAGGTCCCTACTTTCTTCTCAAGCCGTGAGATGCCGTGTGAACTATACCTGCCCGTCAATACTTAGCACAACGTCATGGTCACAACCCATCATTGCCCTCTCGAGTCTAAGAGAGGCTGTATACATACAAAAGGATCAAAGAGCCACTGTGTAGAGCACTAGATACGAATGTGCTTTTAAGGATATCTAGAGTAAATGCTTACTTTACGATTTATAAATCCAGTACGCAAATACGGAAATTGGTGCATCAAGAGACAAGGCTGTCCTTGCGTTGACGAAGATAAGGCCGAGGCGCACCGGCAGAGGGCCTTGAGAGAGAAGAAACAGGAAGCCTGGGATGAGTCATATGGCAAGTCAACTAAGAACAAGAAGAAAGTTGGGAACGAATCTTCCGAACAATTCATTAAGAACAAGAACAAGAACAAGAAGAACTGAAAGGTAGGCTTCTGCTTTTTAACCCATAACTCACGCCCCATGAGACCCATGGGAACCCATGGGTTTTTTGAAAAACCCACGACGTGGGTAACCCACGAAAACCCATGGGTTCCCACGCTAAAAACTCCCACGCGTTAAGGTAGTTGGAAGTAGCGCGTTAAAGGGATCTTGACGCGTTTAAGTGGGGGAATAGCCTTATAATACCCAGATTTCTGGTATAAAAGAATAAAAAGTTTTATACAAAAAAACCTATGGGTTCCCACGACCAAAGCCTACTGAAAGGTATGGTTTTTTCGATTCCTATAATATCAACTTTTCCCTCCAACATGAATTATTCTTTTCCTGTAAAAAAAGCAGAAAGAAAGGGGAGACGATGAAAATTACCAGTTGTCACACTTGACAAAAGTCTGTCTGACCATCTTACCGCTTCAGAAACGGGACGGCCCGCTGCAACCTGGAGCGGACATACATACTGTATATGTTATTGAATACATTGTTCAATAGCAATCGGTAAAGACTCCGTTTGGAGTCGAAGGAATCATCGCCCGACTATTACTTAGTGCCGGTAAATAACATGTCATCGTTCTGCCGGTACCAAAATCGCGGATGCTACAAGAAGATCCTGCGTTGTATGATTCTCCCCTTTGGATGATTAAATAAATCACGCTTATTGGTGGCCTTCTATCAAAATACTCCATACCCAACGACTCTTAAGTTTCATGTCGATCAATTGACGATAATGATTGATAGACCGCCCGGGTTCCATCCAATGTGGGTATTCTTCATCGGAGCATTTACGCTAATAGTCCATTCTACCGTGATGTGCAAAAGTGCCAGAACATGATAAAGTTAAAGATTGATGCTAGATATCTGCATTATCACACCTCCAAATACACCCCAAGCATACTCCAAATACGACCTACGTAGGTAGGTAGGTAGGTATATATAGTACGAAACAAGGCTGTCTACAAGTTGCATAGTTACTCAAATACCTAGTAGGTTTATGAGTGCTGCAAGAGAGATTCCTCACGTTGGATCGTAGGATTGAAGTAGAACTCAGTATGGGGCAGCGTAGTATCGAAGTTCATCCTTCGGGACCCTGTTTCTTCTTATTAATCCGCAGCATCGGAGCCTCAAAGAATCTCGAAATTGTTCAATCCAGTTAGTTTTTTTTTTAATTTTTCACACAATGAGCTCAGGCGTACCGAATTACGGCCCCAACATCATTGCGGCGCTATGGACTTGCACGCCTCTCGCTTTCCTATTCCTTTCGCTACGTCTGTTTTGTAAGTTCTACAAACGAGCGTTGCCGTTCTGGGATGACTATATCTTGGTCGTGTCCTGGGTAAGCTACACGTGCCATGGACCTGCGGCTTTTGGCTGATTTTTTGATAGTGCATTCTTCTATCAACTAGCGTTTTGATCACCATCGACGTACGAGATGGCTTTGGAAAGCATGAAGCTGATATCATTGCCGATCATGGCGTCGAAGCGTTGACCCGAATCGGAATGAGAGACGACATTGTCGGATTTATTTTCCCTTTTGCCATTGCCTGGAGCAAAACATCGTTCGCGGTGACGCTCTTAAACGTAGATAAAGGAAGGGTTAGGAGAGTCATATGGGCTATCATCGTATCGACGAACCTTCTACTTGTAATGGCTGCCTTCTCCTACTTATTCCAATGCAGTCCCGTCGAGAAGTTATGGAACCCTAGAATTCCGGGAACGTGTTGGCCCAATATGAATAGGGTGCTTGGTATGCTTGCCTCAGCATATTCGGGCTTTATGGACTTTGTTCTTGCTTTACTTCCTGTAAGAGGACTTTCATCTACTACCCCCACTCTCCTCGGCCTTCATAGGTTGTACAGGAGCCGCAAGACCTTCAACTACAGGGAACTACCTACTGATTCATCAAAACTAGTGGACCTTCGTCTGGAAGCTGAATCTCAGGCGTGAGGAGAAAATAGGGGTAGCAGTGGCTATGAGCATGGGCATCTTGTAAGTTCACTTGCAAACACACAGAAGGATGCTTTCAATCTAACCAAATTCGTAGTGCTGGTACAACGGCGATTGTCAAGTGTTATTACCTACACAATCTATATAATATCGACTTCTTCTGTATGTTGCACCAGTGTGGTCTCCACCAAGCCCCGTTATTAACTACATCAATAGATGCTGGAGGCAACCTAGCTATCTGGGGGACTGCAGAAGTTGCCACCACTATTATGGCTTCTTCTATTCCCGTGTTGCGAGTTCTCATCCGCGATGTTGCATCCGCCGCTTCACGTAATCATCGTTCATTGCTGCATGTTGGTGCTTCGCTCGGGTCTCAAGGAAGTAAGGCAACGGGGAAGAATCATAGCCCAAACACCTATGTCGAATTAAAGCCGCTCCCATCTTTTGGAGCCTCGGGTGGTGCTGTATACAAATGGTCCACAGATATGACATCGTGAATTTTGAAGTGGTCCGGGAATTTCAATTTGTAAGCCAAGCGTCCGATTCACTGAATGATTCTGAATGGTCCGGCATATTGTTGTTCCAATTTTCGACCCAGGCCTGCCGCAGCTGGAATGTTGCATCCCTTGTGCAGACACAGCATGACCTTAGGGTTCAGCAGCTCTTCTGTCATGCTGTCAAGCCTTTAACGGGATACCGTGAGAGTTACCTGGGTACCCCAGCTTTCGCCACGATGTCGGATGCTGGATGCCTTAGGGCTTGAGGTTAGCCTACGAGGGGTTTCCTTGGCATACACGTCCCTAGATAGGTAGACAAAGGAGGATTCTCATATGTGTATCGCGTCTCTTGGCACACTGAGGTTTGAAGCTCCTTGCGCAATAATGAAGTTATGTTCCTATGCTCTTAGGTCAGCATCGTGACATCTTCCGAAATCTTTGTGGCTTATATTCCTGTATGTCCGTCGAGTTCTCCGTGGGATCGCTATCTTCACCATTGATGACCTTTCCAAGTCTTCCATGAAGGCCCCTTAGGTTAATAGCCACAGGGTTAGAATCAGTCCATGAAGGGGTTCCTTGGCGGAGCATCCCTAGGCAAAATCGAACATGTGCAAAGTATCAAGATAGAAACACAATCCCATACAATTTCCAACGTAGACCGAACATTTGGAGCTGCTACATAGACAGCAGTCTGTGGTGCCAATGTGCAGTTAGGATAGAAGGTTTGCATATTAATTAGGGACAAAATTAAGCTGTAGGTAATAATGCCAAATAACAGCAACGAGGGTCTAATTAACACGAGTTGAGCTTGAAGTCCCGGATAAAGGTGATGAAGGCGATGAAGTCGTTTCACTTATCACTTAACCTAGATTAAGAATAAGTATCTCTTCGACGTACTTTGTTTGATCGAGGAATTCGGCAATAATCAAGTCGATATTTCAATATATAGGTAGGTAGGTAGGTTGGACTATTGTGACTATTGTGACCTTGTGACATAAACCTTCCAATGTTCCCAAGAACCTCACCGCCACTTTTAGCTACGTGTGAGTAAATCTGTGGCTGTAGTGATACCTAGCGAGCTGAAAATGGATATGTCAATCGTTACCTGGACATTTTTGATTGGTTTCTGCACTGCCGTCCGCCTTATGAATGGTAGGGGGCTATGTGGAAGCCTAACAATTGATATGCTACCTCCACAAATAGGAACAAATACAATCGACCTTAACGTGGTCACCGGTCACCCCCATGTTACAACGAGTGGAGATCGTGTTCTATGTAATT
The DNA here is from genome assembly GCA_022497145.1 of Rostrohypoxylon terebratum. Taxonomy (NCBI): domain Eukaryota; kingdom Fungi; phylum Ascomycota; class Sordariomycetes; order Xylariales; family Hypoxylaceae; genus Rostrohypoxylon; species Rostrohypoxylon terebratum. Next base: position 23,593 of record MU386040.1, read on the forward strand.
CCGGAGAGATCATTGCATGTCAGACACCTATTCCGAACATCTTAACGCCAAGGAGGAAGTTAATATGATGAGCTTAGCCGGTCCTCTTATTAGCATAGATTCTTTTTTCTTCGTCTTAGCTGGTCCATACAAGAAAAAATCATTAGGGGCACGATGTCGTCGGCAGCAGGAGGACGAGGAATGCGACAACAATTTGCTAAGATCTCTTCTTTCAAGTGGACGTGTAGGTAGGTAGCTAAGTGCATATAAATGATGCCTAGGTTACCGGCATAGAAGAGTGGGGGCTCTAGGATCTGAAAATGAGACCCCTTATGCCAGTGTGACGAACCTATACTTAGGCTTAGTAAGTATAGCTTCATAAGAGGGTCTTGATTTTAAGGTAACAGTAATTGTAGAGGTCAAGTGTAATTAATCAAGTATGTTCGTCAGAGAGGCTTGGAGTCCTCTCCCTACTCGTAGTGAATAGACTTAGATTGATAACTATAGAACTAAGTGAGTGACTAGATACATGAAGTATGCTATGCTTTATATAAGAAATATCCCTTCTCTTCCTGAGTGTTGAAGTCATCGTGATGTGCTGGATGTGTTGGATGTGTGTTGATGTGCTAGATGTGTTTGATGTGTGTTGATGTGTTCCACATCCTTCAGATCCTACACATCCATTTCTCCGTGGTTTAGCCGTGATTGGTTTGTGGTTTTTCTTGCTTGGTGGGTCTCTTTATGTTTGGTTTTTGGATTTGTAACAGCCAGCTTCAAACCTAGTATGACAATATTAAAGGTTTGAGTTTAGCTTTATAAGAGATTTCTAGAACATATGAGCATGTATGAGCGCAATAAAATAAAGTTCAAATACAAATTATGGTTAACGTGATACCGCCCACCAAAAGTATGTTCTTTTACCACATGGAAATGGCAGGTGGAACTTCAATTAAGCAAAGCTTATATTAATTGACGTCTTTAAAGCCTGCCAAATCCCTCTGCAAGTTTTAGAATTCTTTCTTCTTTAATCAAACACCATCATAACCAAATCCTCCACATCTATAGTCTAGGACTAAGCTATAGAGGCATCTTAGACGGCCCCGGACAGCCTAGGAAAGCTCAAAGGCTTCAACCGTAACTCGGTCACCCAAGAGAACTTGTATGAGCCCTCTTCCTTTTCAACCTGGTCTTGCGGTTCTGGCAAATGTACATCATTTGCCTTGAAGGTTGCCCATTACCTCGAGGCGGAATATCCCAATCGGTTCGATTCCAAATACTACGACGTTGGCAGACACAGGGTCGCTCGCTGCAAGCAGACGGGAATCTTAATTGATTCATCTTCAAAAATCGGGTCTGCGTTGTTAGATGAAAGCGACGAATGGACTGAGATTAGCGGCCTCAGTGGTCATTGGAAATATACCAATGACGTACTGTCATACGAACGCAACAAAAGGTCTGGGATCAGAACAGCGTCGCCGATAACAGCTGAGAGAGCCATGGGCAGTTGTCTCAAAGAGGTAGCTAATGACTCGATCCTTGTTTGCCTATTCCGGTATTGTTTTTCTTCTCTCATCTGCCATTTATAAACTAAACTAATACCATCCTAGTTCTGTTGGCAGTAGCGAAACCTGGTTTGGTGGCATGATCAAATGGAATATTATGGATAAGCGTGTCGAGTTAACAACGGATCTAAAATGTCGTGATGAAATGATGCACATCTCATTTCCTCCCAGAGGGACCCAGGAGATCCTCCAAGAGTGTATAACCAGACTGAACTACTTTATATTAGAGTTCGGAGATATCAAGCAGTGGGAAGTTAATGGCGTTGAAAAAGTTCACAAATACTAGCTAGACAGCCCTGGAGCTATTTCAGGTCCGCTAAAGCGGTCCCAAATTCCACACTTTCAATCCCACAGGGGGCTCCATCATCACTAAAGAATTCCCCAGCTCTAAAATTAGCACTACCGCCACCAACATCCAAAAGTCTACGTTCCACTTCCCCAAGTTCAACTGACGATGGATTTTGGGACATACATCTTAGGCCCACATCAATCCGCGCCGCGAAGAGCCACACCTCGTCTGACGTGGACAGGGATGTGTCGTACTCGATGCGGAGTATTACCGATGATGGGCTAACGGCCGAGAACTCGAACATGATGCCGAACTTAGCCCCGTCGGCCCAAGAAACTAGGGGTTGGATTCCGGGAATGGATGTGTGTATTGAGGACGACGGCTCGGCGGTGCTGAGCTCGTGGAAGGTGACCATGGCGCCGAATAATGGGTGATTTGGAATTGCGGTAGCTGCGGCTGTGCGCAAGAATTCGTCATCCGAGGAGGCAAGAATTTTCATTAGTGAATTCCACTGGATGCCGTGGCTAAGAGCAGACCGTGATGATTCCTGGACACCTAGAAGGAACGATGCTAACGAAGTTTCTCTTGAACTACCCTGCTGTCCGTCTGACTGTCTCGGAATTCGAATTGGGAGCGGCTGTAAGAAAAGACCGATGGTACCCATGTCCTCTTCCTGTCTCCCGAGGTAAGGACTGCCTAGGAGCAGGTCTTGCTTCACCGGACTATCAGTCTGGAGGACCAGGGAGACGATTGCCAATCCAATCTGGTGTAATGTAAGACCTAATGATCGTGAGACTGTCTCAAGGCTCAACATTGTACCTCTCGAGAGTCGGAATAGTAGGGAGTTGCCGTGATACGAGGTGCGAGACATTCTCATGTATGGCGGCATTCTGACGAAATCGATACCAGATAGGTACGATTTCCAGAAATCAGTCGTGGCCATATTGGCATCTAAATTCCAACAAGTCGTGTCTTGGTATCGTTTCTTAGGAGACGTTGAGGATGGTTGTTTAAGATCATCACCGTTGAGATATGTGGTGGTGAACTCCTCAAAAAGGCTGGCAAGGGTCGTATAGTCGCATATAATATGACTGACGCAAACCAGCATGTGGTGTTTTGAGACTAACACTCGGATAGGGTCTTCCGTCTCAAGTGAGAACTCCGTATTAATCACAGCTCGAACGTCTAAGCTCTTTACGTATAGGGCTTTGGGAGGTTCGGTAGCGTAAGACCTCTCTACACTACCATCGATTATAGATTGTCGAAATCTACAGCGCAAGATCGACTGAGAAGTTAGTTGTGGATGCTGTTCGGGACTTGATGAAACTTGACCCAAGTATACCTATAGACCGAAGCTCAAGTCTCACTGCCCTTGGGAATCATTCACTCTTGCAATTACAGCTAGCAAGTCGAATATCCTCTCTTACTCAGCGACGGTTTACGGTACGAAAGGTCATAGAAAATCCCGTGATATCACATCTAGCATCAACGATTGATGATGTAGTGAGGGAAGAAAGGGTAGTTGGCGTTGCCGGACGGGAACGTTCGCTGAGCCTTAGTCGAAATGGTGCAAGAGCTCTTGGGGATAGTCGGACGTCACCAATCGAACGCGACTGGTTTCTGAAGTATCGGCAAAATCTTGGAACCTCTTCCTTCAACGTATCTCACGTATCTAAATTAGATACATCCTTTGATCAGCACCGGGCACTGGTACCCGCTTGGAACACCGTCCTTGCGAGACATTCGCGCTCATAGGGTCCTTCTGGGGGTGTTGGTCTGCTGTTGGATTTGTACCGCTCATGCTAACCATTTTTTCAAGCGCCTTGTAGTCGAGCTTACCTGCCACGGTCAAAGGAAACTCGGTTAGGGCGAAAATCTTCCGAGGCATCGCGTATGGAGGTAAGACATCGCCGATGAGTCCCTTCACATCTGACACGCTGAGTGTACTGGTTGGAGAAGCACGGTACGCCGCGACTAGATAGTCATCGCGACGAAGATAGCAGCACCTCTACATCCAGGAATGGCATTCACAATTCGTACTTCTAAATCATCAAGGTCGAGCCTGAAGCCATGCAGTTTTATCTGCCGATCTTTGCGCCCGAGTATGCAAATTTCCCCGGTTATGCTATCCCAATAGGCATAATCACCCGTCTTGTACATATTTTGACCAGCTTTGGGCATTATCGAGTCGTCCAAGAAGTTTTTCGCGTTTAACTCAGCCATTTTTATATATCAATGTGATATTTGTATTCCCGCGATATATAACTTGCCAACCGCACCGGGTGGGGGGAGGCAACGATTGCGATCGAGAATATACACCCTGCTCGATGGATTCGGTCGGCCAAGGCTGACAGCCTCATTCGGAAATAATTTCTTAATAGTCGCACCACAAGTCGCTTCGGTTGGGCCGTACATGTTGTATAGACAGCGATTCTTAGCCCACGTGTCGCAGACGGATTGAGGAACAGCTTCGCCGACTAGGTAGACCTGGGAATGTTTGTTAGTCTTGGTCTTTAATTAACAATTACCTTAATAAGGAGAATATTCACAAACATTTTTCAGTCGAGGATACTGATCAGGATCTAACACTTTCGCAATTGAGGGGGTAAGGATGGCAGAATCGCTATCCTTCAAATGCGAAAACGGGTCATCTTGGTCGTTAGGCGACGCCAATCGCAGCGTGGCGCCATGTGTCAAGGCAGAAAATATTTCGTGAATGCTGCCATCGAAGACGGGGGACATTACTTGGGCGATGACGGTGCCTCTAGACGCAGCAAGGCGAACCACATGGTCTTTCTGAAAAGCTACCAGGCCTTTGTGAGTGCATTGGACGGCCTTAGGTTGTCCGGTAGAACCGGACGTGAAGCAGATGTAGGCGAGGTCATCTGGGCGAGCGATGCGCCTCCTTGGATAATAAGTCGAGTCCGCCCGCGTCTGGACGTCGGCTGTGGCCAGGAGATCATCAACGGCTACAACAAGACATTGAGGCGAAGCTGTGGCATCTTGTTCCTGTCCTAGCGGACAAAAGCGCTGAGCTGCAGCTGTGTGTGAGGGGATAAGTATGGCGCGTGCACCGCTGCGCACGAAATTGATGTGTTGCACGGACGCTGGCGTTGAGGGATCTATTGGGGCGTAGACGCCACCAGCTTTAAGCACGCCGAAGATAGCAGCCAGCCAATTCACTGATCGGTCGGCATAAACGCAGACAGCCTCATTTGGCTTGATCCAACTCAATTCGCGCGCGACGAGGCCTGCTGCTTGATCGAGTTCGTTGTATGATACTTCATCGCGTTCACTGTGGATGATTGCTACATCCCGCGAATGTCTAGCCACTACATTTTCGAACAATGTCACCAAGTCATCCCCTTTGGACTCGTCGAAAGTCTCCGGGGAAGTACAATTGCTCCAACTCCTGATCTTTTCTTCCGTCTCCTGTGGTAGTAGAGCATCATGTGTGTCTAGCGTCAGTCTTTTCACATCGTCGCCTCGTAGAAGATAGTCCATACTCCTTTGGAATACGAGCCGCACGTTGTTGATGTCCTCCTCCGTATAATGGACAGTCGAATATAATAACTGTATCCGACGGCGCAGTTCAGCTCTATGCTTTCGCTCGGATGCCGAGCGATTGGTTCTCGACATGTGGGATTGATTTCACTCATCCCAATGCGCGGCGAGAGGTCATCGATACGCTTTTCTCGGAATATAGCAGCCTGCAGAAATCTCTAGTTCTTAACAGCGATTTAGATACTGTAGGACGACAGCTCTATATGCTTCCCGTGGGATATCAGTGGCCACATAATCCAAGGTTAGAAGGCGCAGATCTTTGCTATTTTTATGGCCCATGCTCAATACCAACTAACATGCTTCGTGCTAGGATTACACTCATCGGAGATGCTGCACATTTGATGACTCCATTTGCAGGAGTAGGCGTCAATGTAGCCATGAAAGACGCTTTAGACCTTGCACATAGCATTATCGGAAAGGAGACCGAGCTCGAGCAAAAAGATCCACTATCATTAGATGTGCGACTCCCGAAGTTTGAAGTTGAAATGTGGGCACGCGCAAAGCAGAATGCAGAAGCTACGATGATGTACCAGGACTTATTCTTCCATAAACGTGGCGGTGTTGCTATGGTAGAACATTTTGCGAAGAGAAGACTGGAAGAAGGAAAGTGAAGAAAAAAAGAAAATAGAACATTTTACGCTGAAATTCCAATAGAAACTCAATAATTGATAACAGAATCCTGGACTATGATTGGTTCAAAAAAAGGTTTTAGCGCTGAGCTAGTCTTGCGCTAGAGCTTCTAGGACCTAGGTCCTAGGTATCGTTAACAACACCGATAGTGAATACAGACCCCTCATTATCTGTATCGCCCGAAAACCAACCCATTTGAAATCGCTTTCCTTCAAAGTGCTTCTCTAGCTTCTGGTGCGTCGTCCATTGGGCATTTGAAGGCAAATGGCCCAGAAAGGTAGAGTTTACGAACAGGCTTGCGACTGCGACGATAGTACCCGGCGGCTTAGGTACAGCACGCCTGTAACCATGGACCTCGGATAACCACACAAGTAGAACATCAAGGATGAAAATGGCTGCTAGGAAGCCTACCAAAATGTATGTTGCTGCTTCGTTTTGCACAACACGAGGGACAGTCTGCCACATCTCTCCGTCGACAGGTGGAATGGGTGACTTATCCCGTGTCAGAAGGGACTGGTTGGCGGATGTATCATTGAAATACAGCCATGCCCCTGTACTTCCGCGAAGCATCTGCGCTCGAACTATGCCGTGCAACTTCTTGATTGCCGCTATAACATCCTCTCTCCTGGAAGTATCCCCCAGCCATCCGTCCGGTATGGCATAACGAGAACTCGTTAAAGTATCGAAGAGGCTGTTCTGCCTTTGGCTGCCTATAAGATTATTGTATGGATCTGGAATATCATATCCCGGAACGCCCGGCTCGAAAATTGACTCGTTGAAGTTGAGTGTAATTGGATTGCGCGACGAGTTTATTGGGATTGGTGGATGACTTTCGCGTATTTCCAAGTTCGGGCCAAATAATGTTATCTGCACTTCAACCTCTTCGAACGTCTCATTACATATCATAACGGTCGCATAAGAATCATTTCCCCAGAGCGCTTGCCGATCGTTTTGACACTTACCCCAGGAATACATCAAGGCTGGCCATCCCTCGACAATACTCGCTTTCTCATCGCACAGCCACCGGACCTGTATCGGGTCAAGACCAAAAGGCTCGTTCGCGTCCATCGGGCAAACTACAAGTCCACTAGGCTTACAAGTAGTCTTGTTCCCATATATATCTATTGAGACATTTCCTATTGATGTCGAGTAATCACAATCCAGATTCGCCCTGGCAGCTCGAAGCTGACCAGTGATAATTGAATCTGGTTGCAATTCGTTCGGCGTCATTGGGTTTGCCAATTGGTATTGTGGAATAACTAGATCTTCAAAGGTCCATGGTGGGTATGATAGGTTTGCGTTTAGGACTAAGTCAGCAAGTTTACTCTGCTGAAGCTCAAACTTCATGGACGTAAACCACTGTACTTGTTGTAGTGAAATAGGCTTACTTATGTTATTCACTTGGACGGTAAATAGATTGGCCGCGAAAATTGACAATAGGCTAGAAAGAAACGCAATGAGTGTGGAAAAAAGGATGACCAGATGACCCCTTTTCAAAGATCTAAAGAATGCTCGTGCAATACTCTGATCTGTAAAAGATAGTGTTAGGCCTTCACTATAAGTGGCTGGCCTTGATGAAAGAAGGACAAATGGCGCGAGAGATCTCAACTCGAAGTCACAGCCTCCGAAATAAGTAGATAGACTGATAAAGAATAGAGATGGAAGAGACGTCCACAAATAGTGAAAGGAACTGCCACTAAGGGCATCGCCTATTCCATCAAGGCATAGCGATCTCTGCATCAAAGCGACAAGTGTAGCCAAAAATCCAATGGTGCTTAGTAAGCTAATTATCCTGGAGGCTGGGTGTAAGGTCCAAGGTCGATACCAGTCAATCTTTTTAGGTTCTGTTGGAGGAGCTTCCGTGCGGCTTTGGTCACCTACTTTCAGTCTCTGAAGTTGGAACGAAGGATAGAGCGGTGTTGATGAATTGTGGATGAGAGAAGTATAGTATGCCCCTTTTACTTGCTCCAAGAGTACCTTGATCGGTTGGTGTCCGCAATTACTCAAGGCCCTAAGAAGTCCATGAGACCTAGAAAGTAAAATGGCCATACCAGCTAGGGTATGTGGTTCGAAAGGGACAAACCCGTCTTTTGGAGATACTTCCCAAAATAATGGGAGAGTCAGAACCATTGTCAAGCCAAATATGCCGACCATGACTTGGCTGATATAAGGTTGGACACCTAAACGACTGAGATTCCGACTGATTGTGCCGTTTGTAGAACTTTTATCAGGCCTTCGAAAGTCGTAATTGGCTACTAATGAACCATACACTGAATGATAAAGTTTCATGGTTTCCTCAAGGATTGATTGATTTGCAAATTCAGATCCATTCAGGGGGCCGCTTTTCAATAGTCTACCTCCGACTTTAAAGGGAATTAGGTCAGTGCCAGAGAAGGAATCAACATTAAAGTCAATAATGTCGCCCGTGACAATACCCCCACATGTGCCACCTCCAATCCAACGATCTTGGGGGTAAATGGCGATGGAATTGGGATAACTCCTCCACATATAGTCGAGTAGCCCCCCATGGATCGATCTAGTGGCTTCGGCTTCGGATTGCTTCACTGCAGATAGCTTTGCGTTTTCCATTATTACCTCAAATGGATAAACTTGGACACCAAGGGTACAGGATAGTGCAGTAGTTTGGAAGTCGACCTTGCTACCATTGTGTCTTCCACTGATGACCATAGCCATAAAAAAAGGATCGACTGAATGATTATTATAGCTAGTATCCTCCCAGTAATACAATAAATAAGGATCCTTTAACAACTGCACGGGGTACATGTTTTCAAAAGGAAAAACTCTAGAGGGGATATGGAGACGAGGCGAAACAGTGAAATTCGTTGTCCCGTTTTCGACAGACGTGATTGATACCGGAGGGGTTTCGCAAGACGTTGAGACGGTAACACCATCAACAGTGATTGTCAAAGCCGTATTATTTTCTATCTCAACTAAGACTTTGTCGTCAAAATGTTGGAGAGCTACCCCCGGAGCCACGTATTGCGGGTATTCCAGCTGAGTAGTCCAGTTTCCACTTTCCAGGCGATAGGGTCTGGAGTCCATAATTGGGGAAAACGGAACATCGACTCGATCTAGGAACTGATCCTGAAGGTCCACTTTGACATTCTGCGTGTTGTTGACCAAGTGTATGTAAAATAGCGAGGCGGAGAGTATAATCTGGATTCTCAGAAACATTGAAGTGACTAAGGCGCATAGGACTAAGAAATGTTTGTTTTTAGCCGCAACGACAATGGCATTCGGAGTCCACATGCTGGCATAATCGAGAGCTATTGTTCGAACGGCATCGTTACGTTTGATGTCAAGTGGCTTCGACCTCTTGGACTGGCAAGCTAGGACCATCCAAGGCAAGTATCGACAGGCTTGATATTCAAATCTAAGCCAGAACGTGAGAATTAAGGTGAGAACTATTACTTATGCCATCAGAAGATATTTGTACGGTTAGTTACCTATTGAGGGCTGGCTCATGATACGTACCCGCTGGTATTACCATTCGACACACATTGAAGACATCTACTCCTGCGAATACGAATCCTTGCTCCCGAATGGAAATCCCATTGAGCACTTCCAGTGTAACAATAAGTATCGTAAAAACTATGTTGAAGGCTATTATAACTCGTCGACGAAGATACTTCGGTCGCCATCCATGTGACATGCGCCGTTCAATATAAAGCTCTTCTTCTGAGTCATTATATATCAGTTCGTCTAATTCTATCGTTTCATCGTTCTCATTAGATAATTCATGGACGTCGGTTGGTGAGAGTGTGTGTAACCGCGAAGTCATGATACTTAATGAGAGGGATACGCCACTGAGAGAAAATTAAAACAGTAGTTAGGACGTACGGTATAGAACTCATGATCAGGACCTGGAGATGTGACCATAAGGGTTAAATATATGAGAAGCTAAGCGAACAGGTGAGATATACTAAATGATGAGGCTTTGGAGGATCATTGGTGAATAGTCAAGACACCAGAGGTAGTACCTCAGGGGTAGGCGTCTTAGATACACTACCAACCTCACACTTGTGAGACAGCTAAGCTTGTCTTGTATTTATGGTGGTATATATATAGGTAGAAATTGATATATGAGATAATAAGGGGTGGCTTAGTGATTCTAGTATGTAGTTTATAATTAGTATACGGTATGACATTCTGATCCTCCATATCTTGATTTCGAATTGAAGAGTGTATTGAAAAAAGGGATGCAGAGAATGTAGAGTGGGGGACAGAAGCGGGTAAAGCATGTCCATATTAGGTACCTACCTAATTATAGGCGATACACAAGCTACTTTTCATGCAAGATGCCGTCTTGCAGTGCTCTGGGGGCAAGAACTCACGACGCACTGAGACTAGGTAAGCATTATCGAGTCATCTACTTATTTGTACCCTATGTATGAAACAGCTAAGGAAATAATTGCGAATGATGGGCTCTGCACGATAGGTAACCTTTTAATATCTCATGGGCGGCAATGCAAAATCAAAATTTTTTGTTCATGGCTCCAATAGGCCGACTACCTACCACTGAGAATTCTAATTAATAGCATTCATGCGTACTACATGAACTCCTAGAGAGATATACAGTTTTTTAAACTTATGAGGAAATATGACATCTTACTAGTAGGACTACGGTAAGGTTAGGACTTATCTGTTAAAACATAATCTTAAAAGCTAATCTCGTGATAAAGAGATTTCTGATGATCACGTGTCTTACCGTAGTCTTATATATTTAATATATATATATTAATTTGTTTAACCCTTAGGAAAAGGTAAGCTAAAAAGTTATATTAATTGATGTTGTTTTTTTCTAAGATTTAAAGTTTCAACTAAAACGAGGGGAAATTTATCTTATCTTATAGCTTATGTAATACACCTACACAGGGCTTCTAAAGACGCGTATCGTAAGATTCAATGGGTTTCTAGTAATACACTAATTATGCATGTCACATGACAACGCGATAGCAAGCTGACTAATCTTCGGGTTCGTATGTATCCTATGATAATCGTACTAACTAGATTGATTGGACGGCTCCGTTTCAAGAGAAAACGGTCGTCCGGCCCCACTCCATAACTGAAAGTGGGCGCTTATGGCACAGGAAGCGGCCGGGGCGGGCAAAGCCTAACAAGGTAGGTGGGTCCGCGAACCGCCACAATGAGTCAACAGACACGGTCGTGCCGCATGTTCGATATTGCATCTGAACGTCCCTGCTCAATACACCCCACAATCCAAATCGCAATGGATTCGACGACATGTCTGGCTCACTATGCGAAAAATAAAATGGATGTCAGCGAACTTGGTAGCTCCTGAATTCATCTTGGCTAAAGCCCTTACAAGCCTCCATTCGGTACAGGTAAATTACCCTGGTCTGAAAAAACTCGCCGAAGAGGACGATGTACCGTGGAGCAAGGCGCACACCTTTCTGGCTGATATGGGAGGGTTTATTATTTATTTTTCGGAGACCTGCCCCATTAATAACGAAGCTGAAATAAATGGCGATTGCCTATCCCCTTCTTCTCGCAGTTCCTCGGAAGACTTAACAGCGATATTTCGAGGCAACCAAGAGAGGGCAGCCAAGAAATATGGCCACTCTATCTGGAAACTGCATAGTTACAATGCATTCTGGGGGGAAATCCTCCACACTAAATACCGACCAGCCATTCGTTTGAGGGGGAACGTCTGGGCTTTGAATGCTAAGCAATTGCAGTATGTGAGAGCGTGTGGAATTATCTCCCAGCTTCACAATATTGTGACGAACCTATACTTAGGCTTAGTAAGTATAGCTTCATAAGAGGGTCTTGATTTTAAGGTAACAGTAATTGTAGAGGTCAAGTATAA
>MU386041.1:0-35454 GCA_022497145.1 Rostrohypoxylon terebratum
CTCCTCGTAATCTCTTTTATTCTTCATTTTCAAAGATTTAATCTAAAATTTGGTGGTGTAGGAAACAAAAATCTAACGTAGGTTGTAGCGGTGAGGGTGTTGCAAAAGGGGGTCCGTTGCAAAAGTGGGTCATGGCGGTTAAGGCCTAGGTAGTTACCCAGTTACCTCGTCATTGCTTAGAAGGAAACATCAAATATCTCGGTCCAGTATTTCCACGAACGTTGGGCTTTGGCCGATAAAGCAGCTAACACCTAGGCGTCCCCTATAATTAGCCCTGAAATAAAGCACTTGGAAGTGGGTATCTTTGACAATGTTCTGTTGTAAAACATGTGCAATGAAAGCTACAAGAAGATAACATCAAAGGTTCTAAGTAGACAATCGTATAATCAATAGGTGCTTTGATTATGAATTTTCCTTATTGTATTCAGATACCATCTTATTGTATCTTAATATGTCATTTACGTTACATAGTATATAGGTATATATAGATTGGATCTATCAACATCGAGACTTGGACATGACTATCACCCACGTAATTTAATCGACAAAAAATACACGCAATTGGAAACCCAGTGATTTAATACTACATCTAATAAAATATCTCAGGAAATGTCTAGCGCCGGTTCAAAGCCATGGAACTTCGGAATGGTTCTTCCACGTGGGAGCCCTCCGAACATCAATATGAGGCCCGAAGATCTTACTAAATGTCCTAGAGACGGTTAAGGAACGCTCGATAATCCTATGGTAATTTGGGCCGCTCGTTTGACTGAAAGGCAGCGCCTAGAACTTGCGGTACCTGAGTTTGAGTATGAAGAGGACCTTTACCGTGCAATTGATGCTAACGCGGACATGGCAAAGACGGCTGCCATCAGAGCAGGATGCACAGTTGTATGGATCATTTGTCCAATTCACACTAGTAAATACGTATACGACGACGACGGAAATAAGATTCCAATGAAATATAACAGGCATGGAAAACCAGTGAGGTATGCTGTTGCAGATGCTGATCCCCATCTCACCGTCAGCCTAGGCACAAGCGAAGATTCGTGCCATCTACACGGACACTTAAATGTTGTTCTAGATAAAAAGGGATTTCCGGTTGATTTTATGAAAAGTTTTCAGAGAATTCAGAACGGCCATGTAACAGACGGAGATGCTAGGACTATGGAGCTTTTTGAGTGGGATACCAGGAGGAATTACGAGGAAGAAAAATATCTCATGGAGGCCGCTGATTACGAGTTCTTCAAGGCAAAGACAGTGACTCGCGGAGAGGGGTGGGAAATAGAGGACGATGAAGAGGACGGTAATTATGCGGTTACGAATTATGACTTTGAGATTCCAGATTACAATCCTTTGGAATTTCAGCGCGAACGCTATTATGAACAAGCGGGATTCAATCCTCATTCAGAAGACTATCTGGTGAGGAAGTGGAATCCTTATAGAGAATATGGACACGATATTTCCATAAATGAGTTTGGTTATAGTACTCAAAGATTCAGAAATCACCATAATCCTTCGCCGCGAAAGCAACGCTCTCACCGCTCGAAGCATTACCGGTGAGTCGTTTTATGACAGGGTCTTTATATATAATAATACGAAATATAATATGGTATAATAGGTATCTACTACTACCTCAATAGCCGTTGCTGAGAAAGTGTCCTAAATGAACCGCCTAAGTCCCCTGTAATTATTATCGATTTATAGTGGACTTAGCGCTTCAACGTGCTATATAGATAGCGGGGAAAGCTGTACTATGTAGCCCTGTACCTAGGAATTGTAGTGCGCAACCTTAATTTTGAACCAATGGATTAAATACAAGGCATCAACAATGGTTCATCAATAGCTCAGCAATAGCTCGACAACAGGTAAATGATAGTGACTACAACGTGTCTAATTATATGCTCAGAAAGTTGACTGCGTTATAAAACCTTTCAAATGCCTGAGTCTCAATGACAATTCAAGATATTAAAAATATAATATAATGTCAATGCTTTATTTTTGACCGTTGCCGAGCCGTTGTTGGACACTGCGCTAAACTGGAACGCCAAGTCTCTTGATTTTACGGGTGATTTAGTGGCGGAGGTTATAATACAGCGCCTATAATAACAGTTGTAAAAAATCATTTAGCGTATAAACTGATCTCATAGCGTCCAGAAAAGTAGCCCTTGAAAACAAATATCAGCGGAACATTCTTCATTCAATCTGTGAAGTCAATTTCTTAACCTTAAAAGTCATAGGTCAGTCACTTGGCGACTAAATTCCTAGAAGCTAGTTCTCTTTAACATCTACCGATATGATCTTACATCTCCGCGGAGACTAGACAATTGGTTAACCAAGTGCATCTGCCTGTTATATCTGTGAATTTATAAAACTAATCTTTCCCAGACCAATTGCGCCCTCTACGAACATCCCCGGCCGAATGATGTTCCAGCTTCGACATGAGCCACTTATGAATGGCCTGCCGAAGCCGGTAATTAATATCCAAACTCCATACAATCAAATAATTAATGCGTAGAATTAAAATTCTCACACCAAAAATCGGCCTTTGAATTGGAATATAAAGACGAGATACTGTTGGCAATGTAGCCGATGCAATATCGCGTTCAAATATAATCCACCAATTCATCATGCCCGACTTCTCAGAGGTCGAAAAGACGCTAGCCTCCATACAGGCAGGCCCTCAAGTCATTGAAGTTCTCCGGGACTTGCATACGAAGGCCCTTTCCGAAGTACCCTTCGTTAGTACGAATGGATCAACATCAGATGCCCTGGAGAAGTTCGTGGCGCTTGACCCCGATAAGTGCGCGCTAGTATATCTCCTCCTTCGATCGACCGCAGCTCGGTTCGTCGTCGAAGCGGGAACATCGTTCGGCCTCAGCACGATCTATCTTTCCTTGGCCGTTGGACAGAATGGAGGCGGCAAGGTCATCGCGACAGAGAATGAGCCTACCAAAGCACTGAAGGCTCGAGAGAATTGGAAAGCGGCTGGCGATGATGTCGAGAAGTGGATCGAACTGAGGGAGGGAGACCTGCGAGAGACTCTTAAGAAGGACTTGCCTGACCAGGTAGACTTCTTGCTGCTTGATAGTAAGTGCGCTGGTAGAAACGCGGCAGCATTTGTGCTGATGTGGACTAGTCTGGACCCCCTTGGCTCTCCCAACCTTGAAGCTTGTTCATCCCCGCCTGAGGGTTGGCGGATTAGTAGTAGTCGACAATAACATAGCAGCTGCGTCAGGATATAAAGATCTCATGTCTTATTTCGAAGATTCCGCCAACGGATTCAAGACGACAACTGCGCCTTATTCAGGCGGTCTTTTTATCGCAGTCTACCTTGGAAAGGGGGCCACATGAAAAGCCAATCGCTAAGCTGAGAATTGAATTAAGCTGACAAGGAGTCCCAACCATATTGGCATATTACCTTGGAGGCGGAATGTCATTGAGAGCCATCAATATTGATCTCCCGCTTGATCGGTAGAGGCTAGGGTTTCAACGGCCTAACTAGCAGTAGAAGGAAAACGACGGGGAAATGAGAATGTCGAAGATCGTACCAAAATCAACCTCAGTATGCCGTTTTCTCATCGAGCTATGAGTCACCTATGCCATAGTTTCAATAGCTCAACCTGTTTACTATATCAATTCAATTTGAAACTTGTTTCTTGTGTAATCTAAATGTAAGTGACGCGTGTCATTACAATAGATGCCCGTACATGATCTCCGTAGTTGTTAATTCTTTCTCTTCTACCCCCAACGCCATGCTTAAAAGTCCAATCATCTAAGAGGAACTGTGAAGTTCTGGAACGTCGTATAGCTTATAATTGGCAGTGCGATCCGTCAACTACTCTAGGTTTCCAATTAAAGAGTACCTAGTATCACGATATCTTATGATCTTCGGCCACCTACTGCCTGTTCATCTGGGCTCATAAGCATCGCGACTAGCTCGCCTTTCCTCCCTTGTTTTTGTTCTCCTCGCCTCCGGAGAACCCTTCGTTTTACCCTCTTCGTATTCAGGGGGAGGGGAGGTCATAGCAGGGCCGGCTCCCATGTAGGCAGTACGCCTGTCTTCGAAGTCTGCAATACCACGGGAGTCCATAGCATGATGTTCCCTAGCTCCTTTCGTATCCACGGCCTCGTTGTCATACTTTCTCGTCTTGTAGTGACCCGTACAGAACCCAGATGGGTGCGGAAGGTGAGTAAGGACGAGGACGAGGAAGTAACTAATTGTGATCGTTGGTAACATCCACTTGCTTCCTACGAAGGCCGTATTCGGTGCGCCGTCCAGAACGGCTTGTTGGTTGGATGCTATAACGGTGAATAATGCTAGCATAATAGAGATAGTGATGCAGATGGCAGTTCGGAAGATGTTGAATGGAGTCCATCCCTGTCGCTTGGAGATAACATGCATAATAGTTAGGAAGAGCAAGACAATGCCGGCGGCTGCGAATGAGTAGATGTACTATGCAGTCTGTTAGCAATCTACTAGTAAATGGTGTTGATAGCACTTACAACTAGGATGAATCTTTTGGCGGAAGCCACCGCTGCTTGAGTCTGCCAGAACTCTGTTTCCGGCATTTCTGCATCCTCTGGTGGGCCAAAGCCAAATGCGTTGTAAATCGCATTAATCATCGTGTTAGCGAGCTCAGCCAGATGATTCAGGTAGTGCTGAAATGTCGCGTCATCTGGCGATGGTTCCGAGGTCCAGAATGAGTTGGGCATTTCGGCGATCTCTTCTAGTGTCTCGTTCACAGACTTCATCGTCTCCAGAACGTCCTCGGGCGGATATTTCTTTAAGAATGGGAGAACCAGATCACCTAGTTTCTTCGACACTTCTTCGGAAGTAGGGTTGCTACTTAGTGCCTTCTCTTCAGTCGCGAGGACTTTGCTGATGACCGAATTGGCTGATTCGACGATGCGCGCCCAGACAACAAACTGACTCGCACCCTCCAGGAGAAGCACGAGAGCAATGTGGAAAGGTAGATGTAATGCCGTCCTAGATATGGTGTTAAGATTATTGACATTAACTATCAAATTTTAGAATAATATGAAAACTTACCACCACACTTGATGTCGTTTAGACATTGAATGCTCATCGTGCATCCAGTCGAAGTAGATTTGGAAGACGATGTAGATCAAGGCAGTTCCAGCCGTAACAAGACCGATAAGAGTCGGACCTTAGATAGTTAGTTACCTGAGTAAAACCAATTTAAAAAAAAAAAAAAGGGGGGGGGGGAGGGGGGGACACATACTCCATATCTTATATGATGCGTCTTTGGCAAATGTGTCTTTTACCAGATAAGTGATACTCTTCGCTAGGATAATACAACCTTCGCCAAGGATGACGAGCGTTAACAGGTTCAAACGCTCGCCCAAATGAGTGCCATGGAAAGTCAAGACGTGCGACATTTGAGAAAACGAAAGATTTAGCATCATCTCAACGACCCCTCCAATGTACCATACAAGGAAAACCCTGCTGCTCTTGCCCAGATTATACCTAAATGAGACACCCAGGTATATCATAGAGAGGCAGAAATGCACGACGGCGGTGAGAATCATAGGCTTTTTCCCATCGGCGTACTTGCGGATCTGGAACGCGACTACCCCATACTGCAGAGCAAGGACGAATCGAGAGACGGCAAGAAATAGCGACATCGTCCTGAAGATTGACACAATCTGGTTGTCGGGTTCGAAGCTAGTACCGATTTCGGCAAATCCAATCATGACACCGAGATGTACGGCCTTGCAGCAACGCTCCCAGATGCTGTCGGCCGTGAACCGCACGTCGTATAATGTAGTTAACCCCCATGTTGTCCATAGAAGACTATATTCTGCGTTAGGTAGAGGTTTCAAGGGCGGACTTGCGGACAAGGTTGTGATCCACTTACACCATGTAGCCGATGAAAGAAGTAAATCGTGAGAAATCCGAGATATCATGAATCTTGGATGTGTTAGCATTATCCCGCTACGAGACATAGGATACACTTAGGGGACTCACGCTAGTGAAGACACTCAAGTTGGCCACGAACCACAAGTCGTAGAACAACTAGGATGAATGTCAGCCATAGAGCAGCAGCCTATCGAGACAATAGGTGTCTTGGCAAACCTCGAAATTTGTAGCGGCCTCAGGCTAGTATCTGTTAGTCCTGCTCAAGCAAAGATGAAGTCAGTGAAGAACTCACCTTGGAGAACTTGGGAGTATCATGTGACTCCTCTTTGGGGTTGAGCGCCTCCGCCTCGTCGTGGGATTGGGCGAGTTTCTGGTGGTGATGGTGCTGATGATGTGCAGTAATAACACGGTGACCGGCCATCTCAGGCTCGACGACCCGGGAACCCAGCAGCTGCAGCCGCCGTCCGGCGTAGTCGAGTTGGAACGGCGTCATGATTGCCTGCGGACTCGCAAAGGTCTCGAAAGACAGGCTCTGTTGGCAATCTCGACTGGTCAGAGAATAACCGATCGACAGAAGAAAGGATTGTCTGTCCAGCAAGAGGAAGTGATCGAAAATCGAAGCCAAGAAAGGCGGCTCACCGCGAGTTATATCACAACTCCAATGACCAGCAATGTGCTACGCTAGTGGCCATAGCTTATGGGGCGGTGTTCCCGCCATGTATCGTATCCATCAGTGTCGAGTATCCATATTTTCGTCTTCTACCTATGTGGGTACTATGCTGCGTTGTCGTCCTTCTCGTTCAGTAAGGGACACAGGAGCCTCAGAAGTGCATAATTACAGTAGGAAGGCTGGCAGGTTGCCCAGGTTCGCACATACATACCGTACATAATAGGCATGCAATGCGACCATACATTGACACGAAGCCACGAGATGAACTGTAGCGAAATGAGGCCACTAGAAATGACCAGAATTAGACGGATAGGTAGGGCTGATGGTGGCGTTCGGCAGAGCTTAGCCTAAAACATACCCATAGCCCTGGACCAGCCCTGACGCTATGGGTTGGCCAGCTCCCACGTTAGTGAATTTAGGGTATGGGGTGAGCCATCTAGCCTATCAAAGACATTTCGCTTAGCATATCTACCGCAACATCGCTGCTATTTGGGTAGGATTTCAACGGCTAATGAATGCCCCCTGTATATGCCTGACTCCGGGGCTTTAACTTGACTGAATCCTTAGTGCCATATGTCAAGAAGATTCAGCTCCCCAGACTAAGTTATCCACAACGTTATTTCGATGTTGATTTGAAGCACTGTAAAAGGACAATACCAGCTGTTTCTAGCTAGATACGTGCCTAAGGCCCTAACACATACATATGTCGCCCAAATCCTCTAGGACTTTTTAATTTTTTTTATGTAGTACTATGTAGTATCATCACATCCACCGTCTACTTAAGGTTCCGTGCCAAAACTACTATGTAGTGATCCGCCTAAGATTGACCAATTAGGTATTGACAGTATTTTCCAATGATGGCTTGGCGGCGAAGAGAGTCATCCCGGTGCTGATTCCATCCACCATGAATCGGTGTTCCGAGATCTCTGATTCGGAATCGGGAACGAATAACCAGCCACGGAAGAGAAGATTCTAAACAGTTTAACATGTAAGATTCTTATATAACTTCAAGATAATCGGCAGTGCCGAACGAAAGGCCCTTCGAAGGCCGGTTGATCGCAGCTTGTACCTCAAACAACTTCCCGTTTGGTCAACCGTAAGCTGGACAGTGCGGGTCTTCACAGTATGTGCCTTTAGCAAAGATCGGCAGCGCTATTTCGGTCCTCGCACAGGCCTGCTGTCTCCTTCTACCCTTGTAGCACAGCTCGATTTCGTATTTCTATTCCCCGGTCCCTTCATCCACGAACCGGCATCCACACATATAAAATCGATCTCGTCTCTTGCACATGTTTACCTATTTCGTTCTATGATTCGTTTGTTCTGATTGGGGTCTAACGTTTCTCTTCGGGGTGGAGCCAAAAGATTATCGAGATCAAACGTTGCCTATGGGTGTTTCATTGGGAAGGGGTGAGCCGAATTTTTTCGGATGCACCTCTCGTTAAAACAGACAGCTTCCTCGCTTTGTCATTTGATATCGAGGGTGATAGGGTTAGAAAGTAAACCCACGTGGGCTCATTGTTCCCAGAATAATGGCCTTGGATGGTCAAATTACTTAAGTATTGTCCGATTGTCCCGGAGCCTTTCATTATTTAAGAGTGAGATATTACTGTCGTCCGGTCATGATGTATTCGCCACTTGAGGAACTAGAATTCTTGCGAGATAAATGGTGCTAGACTCGCCACTTACGTTCCGAGGAAAAGCATTGTGGCTTATTATTTGGTGCGAGATGAGGAACCTGGGTGACCTGGCCAGAGAAGAGCCCAGAAGACTTTCAATAGCCTATAAGCCCCTGATCTACTTGGGCAGCGCCCAACGACCAACATTTACACGCGATGGGAAGAGTGGCTGGGCAATACCTACCTAGTCACCCAAATCTCGCGGTCCATTAACCCTAACCCTTGTACTACACTCCTAAAGAATAAGACACGTGATTTTTATTGGCTTCATTGACGAAATGAAGGTACTACTATTAAAGCTACCTTATTTATTACAACTGTTCTCTAGATTGAAGATATTATCCGATTGGGACTTCCATGCCATCTTTCTCTCATTGGAGATTTTTATGTGATGTGTTGTTGTTCTTTGTGCTGTCTTGGTATTGATCATAATGTCAATGTCGGCATCGAAAGAACAGCGTTCTTTGATATCCTCCTACATAGGAGCAAAGAATAGTACCGCGAGTGGTAAGACAACTCCCCAAACACCATATATGACCACAAGAGAGATAACTAGCATACCTACTTTCCGTTCCGACTCTCATATTACTCTCCCATAAAAAACGCCAATATCATGTGTCAGCAGATCACAACCCACCTTGCGTGCAGTTGCAACTCGAAGCCCGCCATCATTCCATGTGGGAAAGGATGTGTTGGTGAAAAGATCGAGAAAGTTGTGCAAAAGTCAGTCTGCTGGTGCAGGAACAGTGTTTGTCGGTATCGCGCTTACAAACGCTTGAGTCGCCAACTGAGGTATATGGAAGAAGACGAGGAGTGGCGGCAGAAGATCGCGAAGAATTCAGTGATTGCCTCTAAGAGAACTCGGGCCAACAAGTGGTGACATACAGCGGGCATGGGTTTCTAGGTATTGGTTAAACTTGATTATTCATGCGTTTACAACAATCTATATCACAGATGTTTAGCTAATGCGATATTTTAAGTACAAGTAGAAGTATACTACTAGGTGTGTCTATGGATTTGCTTTACGGGTTCAAACTTTCTAGATGAGAAGGCTTGCTAGAAGTGTCGAGGCTGCGACCATCAAACCGCCAATAGTTACAGCTTGCTTCCCTGCAGCGCCAACCGTTGTGTCCGACGAAGAATTGTCCTGGGCGGCCCCGCTGCTGTTGCCGGTGCTAGTCCCGGTGCTGTTGGAGACAGAACCATTCAAAGGTAAGAGACCAGCTAAGGCGTTCAGAACAGCCATCTGCTGAGCAGGACCTGTCTGGTTGTCGAATTTTCCAGAGCTCCAAGAGAAGCCACACAATCGGCCGTTGCTACCGCCTGTGCACTGGGCCGCCGCAGCCTTAGCACTTGACTTGAGGACGGGAAGAATAGAACTAGAGGTATAAGGCGCCTTAGAAATCGTCGAGCTGAGACCTCTGTTGAGGAAAGACTTGAAGAACATTATATCGGTGGTGCATGTATTAGCCTTCTCGCAGGCAGTTTCGAATGCGACACCGTTGGGGAAGAACACCTCGAGGGTCCGAGCGACGAGTCCATCAACACGTTCCTTCCAGTCATCGCCTCCGTTGGTCTATAGCAAAGTCAATATTCAGCAACGGGATTCGTATAGTGCATGTCAACTTACGTGGTTATACATGAATGCCGAGGCTTCAAGGAGCATGGCGGCATTGGCTGACCACTGGGCCTTATTAACAGACTTGCAATTAGTCGCCTGTGCTCCGTCAAAGACATCATACTTGTCATTGACTAAGCCAATATCTTCAAGTATCTTGAAGGTATCACTGGCCGCATCCTCATATGTCTTGTTGCCCGTCAAATAAGCTAATTGGGAGGCAAGATTGAGGTATAATACGTTAGAAAAAGCTAGCGCTCAGTCAGTTATCAACGTCTACCTAATCCTTAGACAGGAGATGCCACGTAAGAGGGTTAATAGAAGGAGACTAACAGTTGACATAGTTGTAACCGTTGTTGAACGTCAATATCTGCCACCTTAAAGCCCCCTCGCAAGATCCATTTTCCACTCGTCGTGCGTCCGAATGAAGTTCGTCAAAAACGTTCTTGGCGATCGTTGCCCACTGAGGGCTATCCTTGCTCGGCTCTGCTAAGCCGAATTCTTCGGCTGCGACGGAGGCAAGGGTCCAAATGACCTGATCATCGTTCGCGATAGTCGTGGTCCAATTCGAAGGCAAATAATCATCATTGGAGCCGACCTGGAATATGAGACCCTGGGAGATGTCTTCGTCGTACTTCGTTTCTCCTGTACGGCTGCGGTAATCCAGTAATGAACTCCAAAGAGCACCGCCAGTCCACCAGTAATACTTCCCTTCAGGAGGAGGAGTGAAAATTCCAACGGGTTGTCCCGGATTGTTGCCGGGGTAAAAAGTCATGAGATCCTCTGCCACAAGGGCCGCTGCCGCCTTAACAGAAGCTATCAACCTGTAAGCACGAAATTATTCAAAAGGGATCCCAATCTTCATAATGATACTGACCTGCATCTTCCACATCTACAGTAAGACCCGCAAGCGCGCCATTGGCAGTCAGAAGAAGGCGAGCCAGCGGGTTGAGCGCAGTCCTAGCCATGTTAACGTCAAAATGCCAACAATATGAATACTGAAAAGAGTGACGAAGTTGAGTGAGTGAGGGTGATAAACGAATAGATTTGAAGCTGGACGCGATCAATCTTTTCTACCCCGGCGAAGCTCCCGCGCCCCAAGACTCATCCCGTACATTAGTCACATTACATAAGAATCCAATCTCAGCCTAACAACCGTTGGATCGTGAACCCTGTCATAGATGCCTTGCTAGGCCGAATTAGGACTCATTACATCGAGCCGCACGGCACAGCGTGCACAGCCACTGGTTGGAAAACCTTGTCAGACAGTCTGCCAGTTGGTGTACTAGAACAATTCTACCCCTTAAATGAGCTGAGCGAGGCTCCCCCGCTGTATAAAGGTTGGATTATACGGAATCTGTGACGTGGTGACCATTATAACCCCAGCTACCGACAGAAGAGGGCATAAGAATAGGCCAGTAGCTTCCTAGCAGGATGACACCTCGTATTCGACCGTACCTCGACATCTCGAACCAATAAGAAGGTAAATATTACCGACACGATGCAAGAGAAAAATGGAATCATTCGAGCGAAAATGGCAAGAATTCACTTACTGCATCATCAGACTTTGCACAAAAGAGTGCATTGCGCCGACGGCGGGAGCCTGAAACATGTAATATAACGAATGCGCTCGAAACCAAATCATATTGTCCCAAGGGTATCAATACCAAGCCTTACACATATGATTAACGACCCTTGACCTTCCGGATGACAACCTTCCCACCGTCTAACTCCCAACCGACCCCGTCGTCCGTCGTAAGATTTGCCCACTTTGAGCCGGCGCAGACCTCTAAGAAATTTAGATCAACGCTTAGGTATGCTCTCCCAAAGCATTTGAGTAGGTGTTTTCTCATGCCTTCTTCGGCATACTCCAGCAGCTTCGCCTTGTGCCCGTCGACCCTCCTCTTCAGGCGGTTGAATTCCATATAATTGTCATGCGCCAGCGCATCTAGCACCGCGTCCACTTTCGCATCCCGTAGTTGATATTTATGTCGCGCGGCAAAGGCCTCGGCTAGGTTATTCCGCCTACACGCGGTGTCGAGGACGAGATAGCCGACCACTTCGCTTATCTCAACCGACGTCATGCTATGTAGCGGCTGTATCCTGCGTAGGAGGTGGAGGATGGCTGGGTGATAGGACTCGGGATGCTTGACTAGGACGGAAAGTCGTATGCAGAAAAGATAGACCTGGATCGCGAAATCGTCGACGCGCTTAGATGCAACAATACCCTCCCGCAGTTTCCTGAGTGCTGACAAGACATCGGAGAGAGCTTTGGTATTGCTGGAAATAGTGGCTGGAATCGAGTGCAAATTAGGGATCAGCTGAATAGTACCAGTGGCAGAGTTGGTGGATGGGTTCTCGTCATTGGAGCTGGAAGAGAGGTCAAGAGAGGCGAAGCGGCGGAGGAGCTCGTCACGTTCTCCAGCGTCGGAGCAGAAGGTCATGTATCTCTCGACTATCTTGGTGTAGTATCGCTCCTGTGTCTTGAAGTCGAGCAGTCTTATCATCTTGTCAGAATTCCGGCTACCTGCAAGTGGTTGGACTTGATGTCATCAGGTTGATACCAACCTACTGTCACCTTTCGAAGGCAAACCCATTGCCTCCAATGGGTCTAATTCCACAGGTTTTAGACGGCTCCATGGAGCAGATGGTGTTCTGCTCCCTCGTGCGCCCCCGCGTCCACGCATTGTCAAGTCATATCAAGTCGCGAATGTAGTAGTAGAAAATGATTGAAATTGTTGAAAGTGTGAAGATGCTAAGATACAGAACAGGGGAGCAGGGGGTTCTGGCCTAAGTATTTCTCTTGGCGGGGTGAGTGGGACAATCCTTAGCGCTAACGGCTAGCTAACTTGGATTGGTTAGCGCACGGATTAGTGATTGTATGCACCTAACATGTTGCGCGCAATACTGAGTCCTCCAGGGTTCATTTAATCCCTCAGGCTTACAGCTACAGCAGATATTAACCTCCAGCGTTAAGCCTCTGTAACAAACTTACATCCATCAAACCATCTTCATAAAACTCTCAATTCTCTAATTCATCCTTATAGATATAAGAAATGTAAAAACACCACATACCTAATCACAAACTCAAAGTCAAGTGAGAGAGGTGAAGAGTGCCAGATCAATTATTCAACAATCCGCCAAACAATAATATTGACCTAGCGAGCTTTGAACCAAAACAAGCCAATGGATAATTCTTTGTTTCGAGATACCTTAGATAGAATCTCGGAACTTAAAGAAGTTGAATTGTGAAACATAATTACAGCTGTACTATTTCATATACTCGTCGTCGCCAATTTTACATATAAAGTTAAGAGGTAAGTTAATGTTCACCTATCACAAACAAAGCCGACCAAATTTTCCTAAGTTCTATCTTAAATCTATACAATTTTAAATTAAGATGGCTTTTGTATACCCTTCCCGTCCAATACTTAACCCTAAAGACATAAATGGGTTTCGAATATCCAAACAATCGATGGATAGTATACAAGCAGGATGGTTGGATATGGATTCATACAGAGCATCAGGAGGGTTGCTTATCGACATTGAGGAGGATGTGCCAATGGAAGACTTCGGGGATGAAGAGCAAACGTTGCGAAACCGGGAAATCATAAACGACCCTCACCGTTCTAAATTCACCGGCTACGATACCCCCTGTTCGGTGATTCTCCAAGCAATCTTTTCGGCGGTCACAATACTGGAAGTTCTGGTAGTAACAGCTCCGGTGGGTCCGGTGGCGGCGATTCCCCTGGTGACACTTCTATGAATAGCGGCTCTGGTGGTTCTGATGACCCCGGTAGCCCTGACGACCCCGGTAGGTCTGGTGGTGGTGGTGGCGGTGGCGGATCAAAGGTATTCAGCTTCATGACTGGCAACCCGAGCCTCCCTAAGGGCAAGAACCGCACCACGGTCGGTGTTGAATTTGAACTTACACTCGCTGTGTCAAGACGCCACCGAAATATGCAGGATCCTCATCCAAATGAAGGGCGGTGGCTGAGCGATAACCTCATTGATGAAGATGATAACAATTGGGCTTATAGGGTGACGATCCGAAATCTTGTGATTGATACGCTAAGATCTTACGGGGTAGTGGCAAATAAGACAAGGGAGTTCGAGCTGGCCATCGCCAATCGCTTTGATAGAGATGTATTAGTAGATCTTGAGGAGGGAAAGGAATGCATCAATTATCCAAGGCTGGCAGACTGGCAGCCACGTTATGAATGGGAGCCGACGGCGAACTTAGTCGATAACTCCATAACCGCCGCTCAAGAGATGGGCGAACAATTCATTCAATTCCACAGCGATAACGGTCTTGAATTTTTCCGAACGAGGCCGGAATCCCTGGGGAAGATAGCTGAAGAAAAACTCTTAAACGGCATGCAAAATATACCTGAACCTAATGACACCAAGAATCAAGAGATTAATGCGCATCTTAAATCTCATTGGCTGCAATATCTCAGAGATAAGCGAAAACAATTCGTAGAGAATGAGGCACAGCACGTTGATGACCACGCTGTTCAGGTTCCTGGTGTAGATCCCAGGTACTATGCCTGGACATGTTCCGTTGACTACAGCATAGAAGTAGATGAGATAGAAACAGAACACTACAGGGTAACACCCGAAACGTTTGATCCTGGTCCAGTCGGCCTCAACGGTCACAGTAATACCCCAATATTTCGATACAAGTGGTGGCCAGGGGAGCTCAAGTCTCCAATCTACGACTATAACAATCCGGCCACTCTGGATACTATTCGTAAAGCTGTAAGTATTTCCCGAAAGATCAAATTTTCTCTACGCATTCCCATTTGGAAGAAAATTGAGGCTAACTGATTGCGGTAGTGTGCGGCGGTTCGAGACGTTTACCGAATTCACAAACCGATGTCAGCTCTCGGGATGGGATTACATATCCATTTTGGACAAGAAGGGGGCTGGACGTTATTGCAACTAAAGAAGGTAGGTATTTTATTTCCCTCCATTATTCCTGCTTTCAGTCTAGATTGGTCACATTTAGGGAGGATTTAGTATCCTCTATTGTAGAACAAGAAAAGACGAAGGCTTGTCCTATATCACCGCTATGCCTCACAGATGAACGCTAACCAGAAGTGCTTTACAGTTCACAACCTTTTGGCTGATTGCAGAACCGCTTCTTGAGAGGCTGCATCGCGAAGACCGCTTGTACAACTTCTACGGGATGCCTTTGAGGCAGGTAAGCCCAATTAGCGTTGGGCTTTCTTCAAACGCATCCGATCCATTTACTAGACGTGCTAGAGAAAATCTCCCTGATACAGAAAACAGGAATCCGCTGCTGGCTTACGAGTACGAAGTCCTCATGGGTTTGCATGTGCCTTTTGACGAGCCCCCATCGGCTACTTTCAATAATCATATACGAAACATGGTTACTCAGGTTTGGCTGTACGACACAATTACCGGTCTAAATAACGGGATGACCAATCCCACTGACTACGGATATATTAAATACCGTGTAGATGGTGGCAAAATTTCTGGCGATGCTAAGACAGTTTTCCAGACGCTCGAGGTGAGACTTATGCAGGGAACTTTAGGTAAGTTAAAAGAGCACCTTCCCCCCTTCTTTCTTTGTTCTGTTTGTCTGTCTCTGGAATGTGAAATTACCGACTCAAGGCCCATCTCTAAAATTCCTATATCCCAGTTTTAAGAAAAAAGTTTACTAACTCTCGTTATCCTAATAGACGCCGACCATGTCTGGCGATGGATGAGTATCTGCGAGGCCATGATCAGATTCTCGACGGAGTCCACCCCGGAGCAATTCCAGAATGGATTGCGTGGTATAATCACATTATCACAAGCCATACAAGACGTCATTGGCGTTCCGTCCGATTATTACACATGGTTTATAGAGCGGCAGAACGAGAGGGGATATTTTGAATACCCCGATCAAGACATAGTAGACGTAAGTGATTTCAGACTTCCTTTTCGTTTTGTCTCGTGGAACTCTAGCTCTGTTCCTATCTAGGAGTACTCTAGACGTCCCCATGCGCCACAGATGCGCCGATGTGTATACAGTTCTACTTAGAATAGTATCACGTCCCTTGGACGTAAACAATGTCATCATCATCACTACCTTTTTCGTAGAAAGTTGCTAACTCTTGTTTCTTTTAGTGGTCTAACCCGTTCATGGCTCCTGGATACGCAGACCTATACACTGGCTTTAGCAGCTTACAAACACTTCCCACAGCGAACACTCAGGGATAAGGTAAGTCAGATTCAGGTAGGTATCTGCAAGTAAGGAGATATTGTGTATAGATGAGGATCCGGTAGGTGTCTTCGATGAATGCTACCTTGTTTCGTTGATTCATAATTGAACTGTTTCCAAAAGAAATTGATAGCAATAATAAAAGGAATCTAACTACAATGTAGTTAAATATCGTATCTCATTCTTGATGGCATATGGTTTTGAGTGATGGTAGAAGAGTTGTATCTGAATGACTCCTAGGGTATCTTCCGTGAGTCGGAACGTAGAGTGCCAAGATGACGTGAAATGAACGAAACAACTCTTATATAGATAAGCCGCTAGCCTGTATTAACATTGAAATATTTTGTGGGGGATATTCGCATTATGCACGCACATGAATCAGCAGAACGTCACAGTATTTTGCCTGTATTAGTTATGAACATCGATGGTACACAGGCCGAACCACTTAACCCAACGCCGAACTAACCGAACCATTTTGCTTCCCAGTCATCTAGCAGCCGGGCCGCGGCACAAGCAAACTCCCCACATCTCTCAAACCTTCAACCACAGGCTCAGCACGCCCTTCGCGTACTCGACGATCTCATCACCACCGAGCTTCGACTCGCCGTACAAGCGGTCGACGAACGAGATCGGGACCTCCGCGACGGAGAAGCCCATGGCCTTCGCGCGCACCATCATCTCCATCTGGAAGGTGTAGCCCTTGCTCTCGGTGCTCTCGATGACTTTCTGCAGCACGCTCTTCTTGTACAGGCGGAAGCTGCCAGTCAAGTCGCTGACGCCCGGCCTTAGCACCGTGTCTGCGAACAGGTTCGCGCCGCGCGACACGAACTTGCGCTTCAGGTCCCAGCCGTACACGCCGCCGTCGCCCGCGTACCGCGTCCCCGTCACGATGTCGTAGTTGCCGGCCTGCTGGCGCGCGATCATCTGCGGGATGAACTTGGGGTGGTGGCTGAAGTCCGCGTCCATGATGATGACGAAGTTGCCCGTCACGAATTGCAGACCGTGCACGTACGCCGTGCCGAGTCCGAGCTTGCCGGTGCGGGTTTTCAGGACGACGTGGGGCGCGTACGCTTTTACGAGCTGCTCGGCGACGACTTGGGTTCCGTCCGGGGAGCCGTCGTCGACGATTACGAGTTCCCAGTCGAGCTTGCTGTAGAGGTGGCGGTGTTAGTTCCTTGTCTTGCGCAATTGAATAGAGGAGATATTATGGAATCTGGGTTATATAGAGAATTTCTGACGTACTTCTCAGTGAAAGTTCGGTTGAGCAGCCAAGTGACGATGGGTAAGTTGCGGCGCTCATTGTACGTCGGCAGGATGACCGAGTACTTGTCGTTCGTCGCAGCTGCCTTCTTCGGAGCC
This sequence comes from Rostrohypoxylon terebratum, assembly GCA_022497145.1. Taxonomy (NCBI): domain Eukaryota; kingdom Fungi; phylum Ascomycota; class Sordariomycetes; order Xylariales; family Hypoxylaceae; genus Rostrohypoxylon; species Rostrohypoxylon terebratum. The sequence continues at coordinate 17,437 of MU386041.1, forward strand.
ATTGTTCTCGTTGTTTAGAGTATTGGAGAGGTGTGGGTAGTGGCAAAAGAATCGCAATTCGTATAGACCGATGTCCACATAAATAAAAAGAGTGAACTGAAGTTGGCAAGTTGGAAGTGGTCAATGGTCGTCGGTTGTCGCGTAGCTCGAACAATTAAATTGGGGACTTGAATTGAACACGCTGTGCTGCGCTGCGACGTGACACTTTAAAAGATTATAGTGGGGAACTATATCTTGGATGACTAAGCGGACCTTGGTCCTTATTTTACCCCTATTTTACCCCCTATTTCAACTTACTCCACTATCGCCGTCATATCATGAAAACGACCAAATGGTGAAGAAATCGCCAGTTTTCAAAACAAATTTGATTGATCTCATTTTATCGAAGATGCGGTTTTTTTAATCGTCAATAGTACAGAATGTCGTCATGAATTGAATCTGGTATTTAATCATCTCCGCCACCATCTAAGAAAATCGTACTAGTGAATTACTAGGCACCTAAGTAACAGCTTACAATAAGAAATACTCAATCTTTGTACCATCCCCCTGTGTTCACCTATGTAGGAATAATATTCGCTACAGTGCCCAGCCTCTTTCTACCATGAAAATAGGAGTCCTGTCTAGGTACTGACGTCGACAAATATAACATGTAATCCATGCGCGTCTTTACGCATCTATACTGGGCTACTATCCTTCCTCTCCCTCGTGCTGACTCGCGTATCAACAGTATGGGTCTTCCCAATGCTCCTCCAGCTCTTCAAGCTACTGAAACTAATCGTGTGGTGGAATTTGCGGCCACCCTCCTCGCTGCCCTGAGAGAACGCACCCCGCACCACAGCGGCATCCTCAAGCAGTCTGAAGTGGCGCTTAGTCAGCTTCCAGAGCTCCATGCCGGCAACAAAGATGATAGTCGCGGCGACAGCCAAACTCCATTCCCAGCTGATACTCGTATGCTTGAAGACGTTTCGATTGACCACAGGAATGTAAACGACGGGGAACACGCTAATAGCGCCTAGGACCACGGCCCAGAATAAGAACTTGTTCTCGTAGACATCCTTGAACAACGGGAACTTGGAATCGTCATCTGGTTTCAGTCGAAACATGGACCGGCGGATATCCTTGAACTCCCAGGCACTAATCAGAATCAACCAAGTAAGCTCGGCGAAAACGGTAGCCCGCGCACGAAACACGGGCACGCATTCTTCGCTCCACGCTCGATTGCAATCAATGCCGAGCTGTCCGTCGTTGACCCCATATATAATAATGACGAAGGTCATGAGCGACAGCGTGCCCATCAACAAACCATACACGAGCATATCGACTAAGATCTGGTTTGTGAACACGCCGCGGCGCCTATCGTGCGGCGGCTTGCGCATGACGTCGCGCGAGGCCTGTTCACGGCCAAGACCGAAAGCGGGGAATGACGAAGTCAGCATATTAATCCAGAGGATCTCGAGGGGCGAGATCGGAAACACGGAGAACCCGGATTGATCCTGGAACCCCAAACCGCAGATCAAAAGGATGACCTCGCCGACGTTGGAGGTTAGGAGATGTAGGATAAATTTCTGAATATTATCGAACATGCGCCTGCCCTCACGGATAGCGGCGACGATGGAGTTGAACTTATCGTCTGTGAGGACGATCTTCGCAGCAGACTTAGCTACGTCGGACCCTGATCCCATTGCAATGCCGACGTCGGCGCGGGATAGAGAAGGGGCGTCGTTAACGCCATCACCGGTCATAGCCATGTAGGCTGACCGACGGCGCAGAGCTTCAATCATGCGGGTCTTAGTATCCGGGGCACAACGGGCAAGTACGAGTGGTAGTTCAGGCAAAGCATCGATTTCTGCGTTGGAAAGCTTGTCGAAATCACTTGCCTTCTGCACAATTGCACTAGCGACATCGTGGCTGAAGATGCCAAGGTTCCTGGGGATGATGCCCACTTCCTTGGCAATCGCTTCGGCGGTCGCGGGGTGGTCGCCCGTCAACATATGTACCTAAAATCCAAGATGTTAGTATGAGATAATTAGGTAATCACCGTGGGCATTGTTTAGGCGGTAGCTACCTTTATCCCAGCAGAAGAGCATTCTGCAATCGCTGGCGTAGTCTCCTTTCGCGGAGGATCGTAGATCCCTGCTAGACCCAGAAGTGTCAAATTACTTTCAACGCGCGCACGAAGAGCGTCATCGCTTTCAGGCGAAGTCTTCTCCTGGTACTTCCCCTCCCATGGTCGTGAAGCGATTGCGAGCACGCGCTGTCCCTGGCTAGCGAATGTATCCATCTGTTCCAAAATGCGCTCTTTATACTCGTCAGTCATAGGCTCCTGAGCGCTCCCGGTCCCAACAGTAGAACAGAGATCAAGGATTCGCTCCACGGCTCCCTTAGTAAACATAGTACTATGTTCCATGTTTGGGCCATCGTATATGACTGACATGCGCTTGATACTGCTATCAAAAGGGAATTCGGCAACTTGTTTCCAGCCCTCTGCCTCCTTTACTTTCTTGCCTTTCTGAAAGCGATGAGCAAATACTTGTAAAGCAATTTCCGTTGGCTCGCCAGTAACCTGCCATTTTGGTTGGCCATCTTGAGGCTCTTTCTCGTGCCTCACAGTAGCCAAGTTGCAGAGTGCTGCAGAGAGAAGGAAGGCTTCGAGTTCAGGGTTCATGGTGGCTTCTTTCTCGTTTTGTGGTTTGAGCTTGGAATTGTGGAGCTTTTCATCTGGCACATCGAATTTGAGGACGGCTGCGCTACGTTCTTGGTCAAAATCCCGTTTTTCGGGCTCCTGGCTCTTGTCATCAAGCTCCGAGAAAGTAACGACCCCTTCCGTCGGGTCGCTAGGGTGTTTCGAATCTTTCACGGTATAGATCGTCTTAGAAGGAATCCATACCTTTCGAACGATCATGGCACCTTGAGTCAGGGTGCCAGTTTTGTCCGAACAGATATTGGTAACGCCGCCAAGAGCTTCAAGTGCGGATAAGTCTCGGACAACAACATTAGCTTTTCGCATGACTGTTACAGCGACAACCATAGTTATCGTTAAGACACTGAACAAATGGTCACTATTAGAATAAATCCTTTAAGTAGGTATGGATGGGTAGGTTACAACTTACGCAACGAGTGACTCGGGGATAATAGCAATGCCTGTACTAATTGCATAAATGACAACTTCCTTAGGGACATGAAATTCATTGACAGCAAAGACGATGACGGCAAGCAAGAGGGCAGAGCCGAAAAGCATGTAGGCCAACTTCGCTAGCTTAATCTGAAGGGGTGTTCCTTCAGTTAACCCAAGAAATTTACCAACAAAATCGTATATACGCCTAGACAACCCGATAATAGGCTGTCGCTTTCCGTATTTCTTATAGTTCATGGAGCGGCCGGCCTTGTGATGCTTCTTTGCGGTCGAAGCAGCAATCTTACCAACTTCGGTCTGCATACCAGTAGCAATGACAACGCCTCTGCCACGGCCTTTCCGAATAGTCGTCGTCCCGTAAGCGACATTTATACGGTCGCCAATCCCGAGCTCTTCGTTCTCTAAGTGCTCGGTTATCTTTTCGACGGGAATGGATTCGCCGGTGAGAGATTGCTCATCGGCAGCTAGATTCATAGCCTCAAAAAGGCGGACATCGGCAGGAACCGTGTCTCCCATCTTGAGAATGACGATGTCACCGGGAACAACTTCAGCACTATCGGCACCTTTGTTAATGTCTCCGCCAGGCTGATAAGGAAACTTGACTTACTTGGGGACTATCTGAGTTCTACCATCGCGGAGTACCATGGCGCTAGGGGCAGAAAGAGCTCGGAGAGCATCCATTTTCTTTTCCGCGCCATATTCTTGGTAGAACCCAATTGTAACATTCAACACGATAACAGCGAGTAAAACTCCCCCTTCTACCCAATCGCTTACGATAAAGCTCAAGGCTGTGGCCAAGAATAAAACCTACAAACAAAGATTAGCTCTGTATTCGCTCTTCCCTGTGGGTATTACCTACCAAAATCATAGCATTGAATAACTGCTTAAGGAAAATTTTATACCAAGGTATAGCTCCACCGACATCTAGCTCATTAGGGGGATAAATTTCTTGTAGCTGCGCGACCTTAGTCGAGGTCAGGCCTCTTTCTAGGTCTGTACCAAGTATCTTTTCGACATCCTGGGCAGTTAAAAGAAACGGATGACGCTCAAATTGGCCAGCCATCGAAGTAGATTTGAAGTTTGCTCGAGTATCCTCGGATAAGAAATTGTCTCGGCATAAGTGATATGTTAACGAGGTATGAATTTCTATACCTACCAAAACTTATCAACAAAAATGAATTGTTGACTTAACCAGCCGCGTTCTAGATGATCTCACACTAGATCCTACCTCTCTTGGTATCGTCTGAACATGGGGATATAAGGTTCTTTATAGCCCCGGACGAGAGTAAGAAATCTGTTCAGTTGAGGGGTATACGCCACGACAGTTGCAAGTTCTCCTGCATCCTGTCGTAGGCGCCAAGTGGACTAAGGAACGTTATTGCCTCCATGATGTTCTTTACTATGCCTATAGAGACGATAAATCACACAGGATGATGTTTAGGGCGAAATCCGAGTAGATACATGTCTGTCATTGGTTGGATTGGGCGAAGAAAATCGGTATAACCTGGTTCCCCAAGAAATGCAAACGTCACAACTGGGTATACATGTTAACATAGAACGCGGTTGAGGCTCTTGGACGAGAGATAACCGAAGGTCTTCATAGAGGATTCTGTCATATGAGGCTTGGCTCCAAGACTGTAGAAGCCTTGGCTATTAGCACCAAGACTTGGCTCAAAGTATAAGAACCGTTCTAAGAGGCTCAAGAACTGGCGATTGAGTTGGGTGGTGTGCTTAGAGTGGAGCTAATTGTTGGATGAAAGAAACTGAGAGAAGTTCTGCACGTGCTAAACGTGCTTAGTTGGTCTTACCTCTAGGCACGTGACATGAATGCCCCTCGCCCAGTCTGCCAGTTCGTCCTAATTCTTGGCCAAAGTCTCTTGGCGGTTGAATGTCGGTTAATCGGCATTCGTCCTTCAATGTTCTCATAATGAGGTGGCCAAAGCTTCTTCTTTATTGTCAAGAGCTTGGACCACTTTTCGCCGGAGGAATTTCCCCAATCATTCTCCAATTTTTTCCTTTCGATCAATCATCAATGCATCACATCATGTCTTGCCGCATGATGATCAGCGGAAATCGACAAGTAAAAATATATCGTTTCGTTAGAGTGGACCGCAAATCCCCATATTCCTCCACCTAAGGCACTCACCCGCGAAGCCCGCCCACCTATCAAACACTCTGTCATGAGCCTCAGCTGCACGTATATACAATGCAGTATCTGGATCTAACGAGGTTAGAAATCTCAAGTATATTCCTATGCAAATTCACAATTCGAAACTTGTTCAATTGATTGGGATCGTTGCAGATGTGGTACTTGAATTCTCTTTTTTTTGTGTGTGCGAGAGCACATGCAGCTCAAAGTTGGCTGGGTGGCTGGGATGACCAGTCAATAAGTCCGACACAGCAAGCGTCATCCTGAGAAGCTGACAAATGAAAGAATGGCTTCGTTAGTTAACACAACAACGTTTGAGCTTACAGGAGTCAATAACAGACCAGAGTTTGTTTCGGCCCTTCGTTTGCATTTTTATGAAATTCTTCATAAAGGTATGTTGAATCGAGCCAGCCATGGACGGAAAGGGTGGATAGACGGATGAAATGATAAATCAAGTAGAACCACCCACATTTTTTATATATTTTTCATATTTTACCTAGCTGGTAGCCGATTTGGTATTATTATTAATACATCGCCGATGTGCCGTACGAATATGTCCTAGGCGGAAGGCATGGCCTGATGGAATGTTGGGTAAATTCCGCCATACTTACTACATATTTAGGAGTTTTGTCCGGCATGAGCGACTAGATCTGGTTACAGCTTCGCAACCATCCTGCAGCTTCCCCTCATTGGATCGGATGCAAGTGCTCCCTAGCTCCAGATATTTTTCCCCCTTACTCCCCTGCTCCCTGACAGCCTGACTGTGGCAGTTGCTATGGTGGATGTACTATGTTTGTGTTCTGGTTGCGTAAGGATCTGAAAGCAAATGCGGAAGCTTCGTCCTCAAATAGTTTTCCCGACGCCGTTCGTGACTTCTGATTCGTTCGTGCTACTAAACTGTGAGATGGATCGAGAAGCTTGATCGACCTCACCTCGCCATTTTTCCCAGTTTCTATTTCTTTTTTCCTTTCTTCATGTCAGCTCCTAGCAGCATCACAAACATCTCACTATATCCAACAACTAATTGATATCGTCAAATCGGATTGCCGCCCATCACATTTCGAATATCCCCTTATCGCCGGACCTCCATATAAATAACAGTATACACTGTGCGCAACCTCTAGCCCATTATTCTGACGTCATCAACCATGGCTGAGAATAGCGCCCACGGCATGGAGAAAGGTATTTTTTCATTTATTGTGTGTTGTGGATTCTTTGTCATTCCATGCGACCGTGGTCCAAAACCAATTGAGTTGGTCTAGGACTTCGCGCGCTTTCCACGCCGGTGCAACTGGATCGCGACATTGAAGTGGCACAGTGCGCTAATGTTTTAGGACCAGGCGAAAATGGTGATGCGACAGTCGCTGAGTCGCAGCCTACTATTCCACCAGTCGCTAAGGGCCCTGTGAACACAGGAGAAGACTCTGCAAAGCCGTCAACTGCGACAGAGACTGCGACTGATGCCACAACTGATGCTGCCGCCGTCGCGCCTAGCTCCGAGCCTGCGGCGCAAAACGATGCTACTGGTACTGCCACCCTCTCAAAGGAGGAGGTAACCGAAAAGATCAACGAGGCTGAAAAATTGGCCGAGCAACCAGAGAAACCAGCCGATTCTGCGCCCGCCCAGACTACTACCACTATGGACACTGCGACAGCCGAGGGCCCGTCGCTCACTAATGGTGAAGCTAAGGAGCCCCCCAAACCAGCCACCGTCGAAGAGATCCGTGATCAGGAGATGCCGGCTGCTGCTCCATCTCAACCAGCCGAGATGACTGGAGCACTTCCTGCCGAGGAATCGGCGAAGGACGCGCCAAAAATTGATGCTGTTCCAGGCACTGATGAAACCCAGAAGTCGGACGTTAGCATCGGAGATAAGCGCAAACTTAGTGATGCATCTAACGAAGGTGCTGGTGATGCCACCGATAAACCTATAGAAGACGAGCCAGTTGAGAAGAAGCAAAAGACTAACGGAACTACTAATAATGGCCCGCCTAAGAAAGTTGGCCGCCCAAAGAAGGATAAGACGGAGAAGAAAGTAGCTGCATCATCCGTGGGTAGGACTGCAAGAAAAACCCGAAGTCAAGGAGCAGCCGACTAAACAAGATCCGGATGCGATAATATATCAGAGAATATTAACTCGTCATTCCCTCTTTATCGAATATTAATCGGGGCTGTTTTTCGTTTCCCAGGTTTATGGAATAGAATATTGGGCGGGCGCTGTGTGGGAGTCACGGCTTCTCGGAGATCAAAACGCGGAACCTTTCACTTTCGTGCTTTTGTGTACATATCCAAAACACCAAGGATTAAAGAAAAACTGTTAGATCCACGACCTACGCGTCGTTTTCGGGGTTGTCTTTTTAATGTTAGCGAACGCCGGGCTCGTTTTGGTTATTGCTGGTCATATGGATAGCGCGACGCGACGTGCTGAAGCGTGGTTGACTGATGAAAAGGTATGGTAGCGAACCTCGGCTACCTACATCCAGCCTCTGGAATATATCAAATAAATTGATAAAACAATTCTGTTGATTGTTGCCGACCTGTTGAAAGTGGATGTTGTTGGACCACGACTGGGTGAAATGTTAGTATGAAGTACTCTGCTTTCTATACCCCTTTTCTCATAGAAGCAAGCTTAAGAGAGTATGTAGATGAAGCGGTGGCATTCTATTTTCTCGGCCTCGTGGTACGACTGTCATTCCTGAAACGACTATATATGTCTATTGTACTGGCGTTCGTAGTTCATGGTTTAAGGCAATCTAAGCTCGATCATACTATGCAATTCGCGAGTCAGTCCATACCTAGGAAGTGATTTTTTGATCAAATAATTATCCTTATATAAGAGATATAGAATAGCCACACACTAGGTACTCCTAAAGCTAGGTGGACTCGGTCAATGACGATTAACGGATTGGTGCAGACATTGCTTGCATTTTATACGTCCATTACTGCTGGTCATACCTCGGAGAATTGGACATAGCTCGAGTCAGGCTAGAGTATGGTTCAGTGTTTGAAGTATTCAGAAATTGAGGACCTAGTAGGTACGTAAGTTATTACCAACGATTTACACGTAAGCTATGAGCCCGCCGCGTTTTAGAAAGCTCAAGCCACATTTCCATGATGGCCTATTGTGAGCCATCTTCTTCATACATCTGGCAATGCAGACAGCTGCGGCTTGTTTCAAGTCTTCATAGATTGGGTGTCATTCTGAAAAAGTCAGTCACTAAATTTTTTTATAGACGTAATATTATGTTCGAAGCTCTACCAAATCTCAAGATTTGACAGAGAGTGGATCCCCATGTCGATGGTCTTTTTGGTTGAACTTACAAATGGTCCATTGAAATAGGAGCTGCGACATTGGATTCGTTCATTCACCTTGAAAGTCGATACTATTCTGCACAATTACAATGAGATTTCCGAGGCGACCTCAACGTATCTACCTAGGATATACCTACACAATAGCCGTGCGGAAGCGCTACGCGCCGCAATACCGCTTGCGCAACCAGTACGATCGCCCCAACTCTGGATCGTAGCGACCCCAGATTCTTTCTCGCTGGTACGTTTCATCAAATGGAAACGTGCGCGTGCGTTTATGTCGAGATAATATCGTATAGATGAATATCGACTTCCATACTTGTACTCGAGAATAATCTATTGTTGTAGAAATGGACAGAAAATGGTCATAGTGGTCGAGTTGCGGCACGGCAGCTCCGTGACGGCGTCGATCATGTGGAACACAACAGCATTAAGCTTATCCCTTCGGTTTACAATTCCTATTCCAAAACGCCGTTATTAATAGGAAAAGAGAGAGGCAGCCGGTCACGATGTCCGACCGAACCAACCGCTCTATGTAACTGTAAATGGCGATATCCCTTGCATTTCATTGGTTTTTGTTTGCGGTCCTTAAAAAGTTCGAGATTTACGAACTGCCAAGGATGAGGTTCTCTGGATTTCCAGGACCCATTCCCGATACCCTGGTTTGGGATCGGTGGACCCTTAGCACGTTAGAGAAATCGGTCCTTGGTATTTTCTAGAAACTTTAACTCATTAAACTTATTGTAATATCGAGATTGCTGTTGCAAGTTGTCGGGTCGACTTATCGTCGGTGATGTGTGTGACTACTATGTAATTTAACTATTAACTACACCAAACTTTTGATATTGATGGTGCTTCAACTGATTCACATGATGTTGTCTGTATTAGACGATGACTTGCTCGCGAGGACAACAATGTCTTGCATTAAGGTATCTAATGGAAAGCTCGTATTCTGGAATGACCCCGCCAACTCATCGCTAGCACCTATTGGGCTATAAGGTACGCGGCAGTGCTGGCCCTAGTTGGTTTTCAGCGATGGACTGGTCAAAAATAGAACTTCTTGGGTGGGAATTTAGTGACCTTAGCCATTTCATTGGACGCCGTAACCTGGTCGAGACTCCAGGGGTTAAAAGTGGATATATATGCAAGATAGAGTGAATTCCTGGTTATATGCATCTAGGCATTTTCACTCGCGCTTGGCATAAGACTTAATTATCATTGATGGATAGAGGGATAGATGGACAAATGGATAGGAAAACCGAGATATGGAACATTCGGCATGTCTGTGAGACGATCTTCACAGATCATCCAACATAATGCTAGAATCAGCAGGAGATGATCTATATATAAAGTTGTTTACAATGCTGTGTATAGTGTGTTTTTATGCCACACACGTGGTCATATACTCTAGGTACTCTATCTATTGGATGGTGTCAGTGATAGTACCTACTTCGTAGTAGGCTATTGAATATTACGGTGCAATATGTAGTATTGGAGACTCGAGGTCTTTGGGTGAATCCTTCCAAACAATTATTACTGATATGATAATTCACCAAAAGGGTTCCATTTTATAGTAGGGCAACAACAACCAGCCTGCCGGTGGTATAACCAGAATATCTACCTCAATAGATTCATCACCTCTTTAAACAAGTAACCTCGGCCTCGAGTAGTCTATATTGCCAAAGTACCCCTAGAATTTTCAATTTTCCAGTGTTCGTAACTTCCATTCGATTTTAGGGACCGGGAGCTGGTTAGCGCATTTAGTATTAGTGCATCTCGACGTGTCCAGAGGGCCGATGCGACCTTTCGTCATTCGCTTCAAACATCCCCTGGGACTAGAAGGGATCCCAACAGAAGTCGTTTGTCTCTTCCGAATGTTTTTTTTTTTAAAAAAAAAATTCTCACGACACATCGGATACTGAGCACTGAGCACTGGGCATATCCATAACACTCGCTCTTTTGTTTTTTTCCATTAACTCTTCCACATTATACGTGGGGGGATACCCTCTTTACCCTCTTTTCTGCGTACATACACTACCTAGGTACTCACATCACATCCACACTATCCATATCCATCCATGCACTGTTCACATGCATAAGTGCCGAATAAGCAGTGTCTCTAGATTCTTTCAGTGTCTTTCAGTGACCTCGACAGTGTCAAAATCGCCTTCGCCCACGCTCACGCCTACGCCTATCTACTAGGTAGCTAATCTCAAAAGCTCCAGCTTTATTCCGAGGCCCTCCCCTACCCGGAGCACGCACATCAGTACCGTCGATTTTCTCGAAACATCCCACGTAATACACCAGTCTTTATCTCTTCGGTCGTGTAACCCATTCAATCATCAACATAGGATTGCGGTCGCGTCGCTCGTTTTTGCGCCTGCTTTGTGTGTGTGCTTTCTACGCTCGCTGTACGAATTACAACGGCCGCCTTTGTCAGGGATAATTGCTTGTCTTTTTTCCCGGAAGAAGTACCTTCGCAGAACCGAATACAATTTGTTGGACTTTCCTACGTGATTGACTCCTGCAAGATTAAGATAATCGAAGGATATCTAGTTGATATATCATACATATCGACATTCTGGATGCTTCCTATGCGACCTTGAATTCGTTTAGACGATCGATAACCGTGGGGCCTCTCCAAGGCCGGGAAGTAATTGTTGGGAACCACTTCGCCTACTGACCGACCCTGCACGGGTCTATACGATAGGATGGATGTCTGGGCTCAGATACAGCACGTAGCGGTTAAGCGGGATCTAAATGCGGGCGAAGAGTTGCTGCAGCTACTGCGGAACCCCTTCAAACAAACGGTAAAGAGATATCCTGGCCTGCCTTGATCGTTGAGTATGGTTGGTAGCTGACACCTGATTTCATATTTATTAGCTTACAGATGGTGCTATATGGTCTGCCTTGGGCACATCGGTAGGATTTACTGCCTTCATAGCTATCGCTTTCTCCTTCCTCCGACCATATAATTCCGTCGTCTACGCACCGAAACTTAAACATGCCGACGAAGAACATGCGCCGCCTCCGATCGGCAAAGGGTACCTGGCATGGATCCCGCCCTTATGGAGGACGACCGAGAAAGATATGATCGCTCATGCAGGCATGGACGCCGCCATATTTATGAGGTTCACGATCATGTGCCGAAATATATTCCTCGTGCTCGGCGTTATCGGATGCGCTATCCTTCTACCGGTATACTACACGTTGAATAGCGACAAGACAGGGAACCAGAAATGGTTCATGAGACTGACACCTTCAAACGTCAGCGATCAACCTATTTGGGCGTTAGTGGTGACGGCATACATATTTAACTGTATTATCATCGGTTTTCTCTGGTGGAATTATAGGAAAGTTCTTCAGCTTAGACGGGTGTACTTTAAAACCAAGGAGTACCAGCAAAGTTTGTCTGCGCGAACCCTGATGGTTAGCCTTCCCTTTCTATGCCGTTCATGACTGCGATATAGCTAACAAGCTTATAGTTGAACGACATTCCTAAGAAATATGCCAACGATGAGGGTATTGCGAGAATCATAGACGAAGTCATTCCTCACGCTTCCTTTGCCAGGACGGCTGCTGCTCGCAATGTTAGGGACTTGCCCGATTTAATTCAACAGCATGACCACACTGTCCGAAAGCTTGAGAAGGTTTTGGCTATATATCTCAAGGATCCTCAAAACCTGCCACCCGGTCGACCGATGTGTAGACCCTCCAAGAAGGACCCTTCGTTTGGCACTTATCCTAAAGGGCAGAAAGTCGATGCTATCGAATACCTAACCCAGCGAATTAGGGAACTCGAGATCGAAGTGAAGGAGGCCCGAGCAAATATCGACAAGCGCAGCACCTTGTCCTATGGCTTTGCTAGTTATGACGACATCGCCGAAGCCCATAGTATCGCATATGCTCTGCGTAACAAGAAGCCCCAGGGTGCCACGGTTGTATTGGCGCCAAGACCAAACGATATCATTTGGGACAACATGCCTCTCACACCGGCAAATCGAAGCTGGAGAAGAATCATTATTAACCTCTGGATTGTTATACTAACACTAGTCTGGGTCGCGCCTAGTGCGATGATTGCTATTTTCTTGGTCAACTTGAGTAATCTAGGTTTGGTTTGGCCCGCTTTCCAAGCCCAGCTGTCCGGCAATACTGGTTTCTGGTCCATCGTGCAGGGTGTTGCGTCTCCGGCTGTGTTATCTCTCGTCTATCTGGTACTGCCTACCATCTTCCGTCGTCTTTCGATCAGAGCTGGCGACCGTACGAAGACGGGACGTGAACGCCACGTCGTTGGAAAACTATACGCCTTCTTCGTATTCAACAATCTTATCGTCTTCTGTCTCTTCAGCACCATCTGGAACTTGGTTTCTTCGGTTGCTGATAACCCGCAAACAGCTTGGAATACGTTGTCTGACTTCGGCGTTACCTTGTTCGTCTCGTTATGCGACATCTCGGCGTTCTGGGTTACCTGGTTGTTGCAGAGGAACTTGGGCGCTGCTGTTGACTTGGCCCAACTATGGACACTCATCTACAGCTTTTTCATGCGCAAGTTTTCCAGTCCTACGCCCAGAGAGATGATCGAACTTACAGCACCCCCGTCCTTCGATTATGCCAGTTATTATAACTACTTCCTGTATTACTCTACCGTGGCCCTATGCTTCGCTGGCCTCCAACCCCTCGTTCTTCCGGCTGCTGCGCTGTACTTTTCCATCGATGTTTGGCTAAAGAAGTACCTATTATTGTACATCTTTGTTACGAAGACAGAGTCCGGTGGAATGTTCTGGCGGGTGTTGGTCAACCGTTTCATATTCGGCACTATCCTCTCAAACTTGGTGGTCTTTTTGACGGCTTGGGTACATGGAGACGGAATCCACAATATGGCCTTCGCATCCGTACCTTTACCGTTCATCATGGTATTCTTCAAGGTCTATTGCTCGCGAACTTTTGATGCCAAGATCCACTTTTATTCGACTCGCAATATCCAGAAGCATCCAGAGGGGGCGATGTCGAAGGATCCGTTGCGGTCGGTGGGTCTTGCTCATCGATTCGGCCACCCGGCTCTTTACAAGCCTCTCATCACGCCGATGGTGCACGCGAAGGCCCAGAATATCCTAGCTTCCATATACAAAGGACGCTTGTCAGATGGCCGAGAAGCCTACTCTGGAGATACGATGTCCACATCCGGCTACTCCGACGCCTATGTCATGAACCCGATGAACGCTGGCAAGCCTGGAAAGGCAGCACACCTGCCAGGATTCGAAATTGTACCCGAGTCGAGGCTTGATTTTGAATACTATAAGACACGTGCCGAGTTCGCATCTGAACATGGTGGCGGCGATATATTCGGTCGCTCGAACGATATCATGCGTCCTGGTACCCCTGGTAGTAGTATGTGGACTGGCAGCGAACCACCTTCAAGGTCCGGAAGTCCTACGATTCCGAACATTCCCAGGATGGACAGCCCGGGCAGAGTGCAATCGCCAGAATTAGGAATGACTTATCCAAGTGGGTACACCCAACCACTAAGCAGTCCATATGCGACCGAGACAGGAGTAGGCCGCTCGCGTAGTAGCCCATTATACGCTCAAGGGAACGATAGTGCGTCGAACTTGGTGTCAAATGCAGCAGCGATGCCGGTAGCCGCGCCTGTATCGACCAGGGAGCGTAGCGTAGAGCGTCCGAGCAGAGCACCGGGAGGTGTAGGCATGTTAGGAGGCGGTCCTCGGGGATACGGCGGTCTACCTCAGGAAGAAGACTTCGGCCCGGAACACGATCCTATGCAATATAACTACTTCCGAGAAGCACGGACGGCACGCAAGCACTGATCAAGATGAGAAAGAGGGGGGAAGAGGGACGATTGTATATACAGACATACGATTCGGCGTAAGATTATCGAAAAAATCGCGGCTTTTGTTTATAGAGGGTCTCATCCCCGGAATGGCATACCTTGGCAGTAACGGCGTTTGTTTTTTTCCCTGTTAGTGTTATTTTTTTTTCCGAACTTTTTTGTCGCGTGTTATATACGGATACGATGAGGGTTGGCCCGATGACGGGCGGCCGATGAACGAATATTCGGATACTTGAGTTTATAGGCTGTAATAGAGAAGAGATACACGTGATAACGAATTAACTTGCCGCTATCGGGTTCTCGAGGAGACGAGCTGTTAGGTACTTGCTGTTTGTTATACGCAAGCTGGGAGAGTGGGGAGGGGGGAGCGCTCCATGAGCTGAGTTGAGGGCAGATACTACTAATTAATGCTATCGATGAACTTACATACATCTATTTCTCCTGCTGCGGCTTTGGAGACTCGTGTGCCTGTGGCTGAGGTCGTGATGGGGGTTCGGCTGGTTGGAGATACTTGGGCTTGTACGAGGCTTTTGGGTAAGTACCTAAAGGGGGCTATGCGATGGCTTGTTTTTCCACTTATGTGACCTCCCGCGTCGCTGTCATTTCTCATCTGACATTTACTTCTAGAGGGCATCTCATTGGGTTACCTCTGTCTGTTGGTTCCAATCGCCAACGCGTAGTAGGCCTGTATGTCGGCCTATAGCCCTGAAGCTACCCCGCAACCTGTAGACTTGGAGTCTTACTTACAAACGTGCATTTGATTCACATTGCTGGAATATAAGGTGGCTGGGAGTTTACGCCCTGTATCTTAGGGTATATAATGTACTATCACAGACCACTACAATAGTCCTAGCAACTTAACCTTCTATAATACATCAATGATACTCATAACCTGCGTCTATTTCAACACACATAAGTTGTCCTACCTTTTTGTATTAGGCAGACTTGATAGTCCAGACTTGATAGTTCCTAAACTTTTCTCTCATTTCAATGGATTGTCAAGATGTCAAGCGTTCCATATGATGTGTAAGTTTGTTCCTGGCTGAAGTTAGGCATCTAACGTCCGCTGATCCGCATGGTACACAGCATCGCGGCCTCGAAGCCGTTCCGGTTCCTAGTCGGCCCGGATAAGAAAGAGTTTTTTATGCACACCGAGTTAATCGCGCGAATATCTATGCCACTGTCGGCTCTCGTCAACGGCGAATGGAAAGAGAGTTTGGAAGGGGTGGTTGAGCTGCCTGAGACTGATGAAAAGACCTTCGTACGGTTCTGTGAGTTCGCTTACACTGGAGATTACAAGGCCGCAGAACCCCCTGTGCTTCCCAAGGTAGAAAAATGTAGGTACCTGCTTAGACAGCCACGGCACCTCTAGCACTAAAGACATTTATACTCATCCACTATCTAAGGCGAAGCTTCGATAGATTCTTCCCAAGGCTTGAATAAAAAAAAGAAGAAGAAACGTTACGCTGAACAAGCTACCGCCGATTTTGGGTTGGGGAGTTTTCCGGCACCTCCACCGTCACCGCCACCGCCACTGCCGCCGGGGAGGGACAGCATGTGGAAAGAGTTCATGGATGGTATCAATGACGGATTAGATAAGAGCCAGAAGGACTCATCGAACATAGGTCCTTCAGCCAACTGCTCCGAGGTCCTACTCTGCCATGCGCAACTATACGTCTTTGCTGACTGCTATGCAATATATGACCTCATGAGACTGTGCACTCAGAGGTTACGTTGTGCCTTAGGTAGTTTCGATCTCCATTCCGGAGGGGAATTGAATCAAGCGAGAGTGGCAGACGTGGTTCAGCTAATCGACTTGTTGTTCAGGAATACGAGGGGCAAAGATGAAGTAAGAGGTCTGCTTGCAACTTACATGGCTTGCAAGGTTGAAGACCTCTGGACTAATACCTACTTCCACAATGTTCTAGAATCTTCTGGTGAGGTTTCAAAAGCTCTCATCGGACAATTGATGAGGAGGTTGAATTAATTGTATCTATTACTGGATGTAGGACAGACGATTCATAGGCACATACATGGTTGTCCTCAACACCCGACAGAATTCTGTGGGTTGTTAGATCTCATCCATCCAAGTCCCAGATACCGATCTAGGTACCTAGGTACAAACTCGAATCTCTATATTAGATTGTAACCGAAACGACAGGTAGAAATCCTACCTGCTTTTGTTCGATGAAAATTTCCAGCAAGGTCAACTTCTTGAAAAACTACCTAGGTTAGTACCTACCTAGTAGGGTAGGCATGTAGGTAAAGCATAACATTATTGACTATACATAGGTAGGTACCTATCTTCTAACCTAACCTCATTTATACCGCCATCGCCCTAGTACCCATAGACAGTTTCGAATGCGCCCAACCATAGGTAGGTACCTACCTGTATGCCGCACGCTGCGCCACGCCTGTTAAATGGAGAGGACAACCCTCTGATATTCTGATATTAGCTGTAGGCGCCAATATAGGTAGCGGCTGACACGTTGGGTAGAAATGGGCTTATGGCATAGATAGGTAGGCTTTAGGCCCGTGGTTCAAAACCAACCTATCAAGCGGTTACCACCTAAAGAAGACGCAGGGAAATTTTCTCTTTCTAATTTCACTCAGTTGCATACTCACATTTCATAATGCTCATGCCCATTACAACATGAAATGGACCCAGTGAGCGCGATCGGTGTAGCGGCTGCTGCTGTACAGTTTGCCGAAATCACGATTAAAATTACGAAGCGCATTGCCGTCTTCACAGCATTGCACGACGTGCCAAAAGCTGCTGAGGAACCAAAAGCCTTTGTCGAGCGGCTACGCAGTCAGCTTGGCCTTCTCAACACCACCATCAGAAGAATTGAAGAAGGGCTCAGAAGCTCTAACGATAGCATCAAAGATAATGAGTTATCGGATCTTAGAAACTATATATCAAATCTGAACCGATACGGAAAGAAACTTGATGGATTGCTTAGCAAATACCTCCCAGACGATGGCGCTTCAGCCCCCGCTAGGCTATTGGTAGCCTTGAAAAGTATCGCTTTCGATACCGAGATCGAATCGACGATGAACAAAATCAACGAACTGCTTCCACTATTGACGACCTTCCTTCTCACTTCTATTTTTGTGAACAACAACCTCGCCTTTTCGGGCTGTGGCCTTACCCACACAAATTCAAGTCCGATTTATCAGGTCTCTCGTCATGAAGTTCGGCATTACATTGATAGAATACAATTACAAACCGAGATCGATCGTATTTTCAATACCGAGCAGATACAATCACCAAAAATCGCTATATTAGAAGGCATGGGTGGCCAAGGGAAGACACAACTAGCCATTAGGCATTGTGGAAAAGCTCGTCTCGAGAAGAAATTCAAATATATATTGTGGGTGGACGCTTCCACTAGGGCCTTGACAGTACATGGTTTGGAAGAGATCTCGGAAACCCTCGATAGCGGCAATCAGAGCTTGCTAGATTCGGACGCCCGGGTAGCATCAGGGCTCGGAACAACTACACGCTATTACACTGGTGTACACGCACGCCAAGCCACTCAATTCAATTCAATTACACTGACCCACTTTTAATTTTAG
>MU386042.1:0-35389 GCA_022497145.1 Rostrohypoxylon terebratum
ATAATGACGTCTACAACTAGTTCCACCAGGCACCTCATGCAATACGTGTGAAGTAGTGCTACGGAACACCGTAGACCGATTGACTGCAACGCACACGGCTATCCACAGCGCCGGGATCCGCTAAAGTACCTAGTAATAGTAACATTGGAAACGTTGCCGCTTCAGGGCTCGCCCTATTTAGCCCTGGAGGTCCCTATCATAGACGGATTGATATGGATATAAAGTTGCGTGAATATGTTTGAGCTAGGTTGAATAGGAATTCGAGACGAGAGAATTCGAATTCAACAAAAGTGTAGGGCAAACTCTCCTAAAATTCAAACTTATTAGCTAGAATCCCTGTATATATGGATATCGGGACACGCACTGCACGTTCTTCAGTGGATACAGTACATCACTGGGGTTCTCAGCCCTGAAGGGTTCCAACTTCCTGCAACCACCTTTTCCAAGCAGCCCCTGACATGGTGAAACATGGTGAAAAAGGAATATGTTCAATACTATCCAAATTCAATTCATCACATCAATTCTATCAAATTTATAGTTTTATTTTATTTTATTCTCGAGTATAATTCTACCTAACACGGTGCTACCTATACACCACCCCCAGTCCCCTACCACATGCTCGCTGAGCTTACCTTGTCTGATCTTTCGTTTCTCTACACAGGAACCGGATTACCCTACTACCGATCCAAAAAGATCTAGCCTATACTCTTTCTTTGTCGTCCCTTCGTCGTGATAACTTGCGTTGATCCTCCACTCGTAAAAGGGTTAAATCCAACCTCCTCGCTGGCATGTTGATCCACACACAAACACAGAACATAATGTAAAAATACCGACATGTAGAATGATACACATGGTGCTTCTTGCTCCGAAAACACCTGATTGATCCCTGGACGCCCCCATTGACTCCCCTGAAAAAAAAGTGGTTCAAATAAAGTTTCAAGAAAAAAAAAACCAAAATCAGAATGTCCGTTTGATATCCTGGTCCAAGGACCTCCGTATGTCTCCATCCGAAATTGCCCATTCCCGGGTCTTTCGTATGGGCCAAGTACTAAGTAGATCCATTGATATCCTTAAATATTTTTTTTGCTCCTCGCAAATGTAATGCCTCGCTAAATTGGTACGTCGTAGTATAGGATTGCACCAATGCTATGATATAGATGCCGGGCATTCGTGCGAATAAATGTCAATAATATATGGTAGAGTAAACAAGTCGTGTTACTGTTGTCGTCATCGTTATGACCGAAGTGAAAGGGTGGGGGATCGCGAGCTTAGACGCTGAGGCGGGCCTTCGTGTGAGCGCCGTCCCAACGTTACTACCTTAACCCACTAAAATCTACCTCGGCGTTCATGTGACTGAGGCCGAGAGAATTCATCGATACGTTTTCCGAATTCGCTCGTTGAAGTGCGTGGAAATCGCCAACCGTCCTCGGTATCTGCGACGGTTGATGTGGATGTTGCTGATGCATGATAAAGCTGTTCTGTCTCTGCGGCGGTTGACGGTGCAGCATGTTATTCATCATACCAAATTGTGGGTTCTGGGTCATGATCTGCTGTTGACCCATATTTGCCGTGTTCGCGGGCTGATTTAAGGCGTGACCAAGATTGGCATGCATATCAGTCTGCATGGGGTTACCCACGTTGTGGTTCTGGTTCATGCTGTGCGACGCCAGATTGTGGTGCTGATGCTGATGCTGATGATGGGGTTGCTGTGGGTTTAGTGGGCCTGGCTGTTGGCCGAGCGTATGTTGCGGCGCTTGTCCCATCGGACTCATTATGTCAGGGATCGAGTTATAATCGGATCCGTGGTATTCCGCGTTGCCGGGCGACATGATCGGTGGCGAGCTAACCATAGGGAAAGGAGACTTCATATCGTCACCGCTGTTCGAGTGATTCGAGTCCGTCCCAATATCTTGAATGTGTTGCATGCTGCCGGGGGTATACGGCTCGGTCTTGAAATCAGTCATCATCGGAGGCTGGGCCATACCAGCGTTGCCAAATCCATCAAAAATATCAATGTTCTGCATGCAGGCGTTCTCGGGCGCACGCTGCAAAATGGGGTTAGCCAGGCGAGGCAAGACATCGTGAACCTTGTTCAGGAGAAGCGGAAGGAAGTGGTGATCTCCGTTGCGAAGGACTGAAAGAAGCTGTAAAAGTGAGTTTAGTTGCTCGCGGGGGCCCACGCCAAATGGGTCACCCGATGAAGGCATTATGGACAAAACATCAATGAGAGCAGATGAAATATCCAACAATTTAGCAACCATCGGCAATCCAATCAGTTCGTTGCTGTGAGTCGAAAATTGGGATGTCATCGACATCAAATCCCGGGACATGTCGATGGGGTACTGCATTTGCATCTGTTCCTGGCTGCCCTGAGGAACGCATCCGTTTTGCATGCTGAGATGCCAAGTAACAGTCTTGAGCCATTGCTGATTGGCTCGCTGATCGGAGTCTTGGACGTTCATGTACGGCGGAATCATGTCCGAAAACTGTTTCTGCAGAGCGCTCAAATAAGCGGGCGATGATTCGGTGCGCGTTTTGTTCCACAGAGTAAGGAACACATCGTCAAATGGCCTAAAAAGGTTTACTAGCAAAATATAGCCATTTAGTTGGGTAGCCAGAGGATCCGTCGGATCGTCAGTCATCGTCGGGAGGTTGATAGAAGCCTGCAGTGTCAGAGGTCGTCCACGCTGCAGAGCATATGCCCTTTAAAAATCAAGTTTTAGCATCACTCAACATACGGTGTCAATTTCAAGCGGGTTTCAGATTTACCTTTCTGTCACAAACAAAAGCCAGTAAAGGCGTCGTCGTCGGGAGGCCTCGATATTGTCGTATTGCAGGTAAGTCTCCTCTTTGTTCATCCCAATAATGTGGGCCAACGTTGTGGCCTCTCGAAGATAGTACCAGGCCTTGTCGTGCATGTCGAGGGCGTAATGAGAGCAGAAGAGGAAATAACTGGTGCAAAGAGTGTTCAGAGTTGGCGATTCCTGATAATCGCATCCTTTTCGAACTCGGATCGTCTCTTCGATTAATACCATACCCGAAGCAATGTTGGCTCCAGGCAGATGCTCGAGGAGAGGGTCAACACTGGGTACATTCATGCCAGGCTGAAACATCATCCACGCGCAGAGAGACGTGATCAGACAATAGGTGTCGAGACTCTGATCGAGATACATCGACTGCTGTTCTAGTCGTTGTCGATGGAGAATCGGCATAATCGGATACATATTAGCGAAGAAGAATTCGATGCACTCCTTTGCCATCTCGCTGGCGAGCAAGCCAGGAGTGGGCTGTAACGTAGGGCTGCATTGAGGATTGGTAAGTCCATTCAATCGGCTCTGGACCTTTGCTGAGAGACTGGTTTGTCGCTGGGTTTCGCGCAACTCGCTAATGACCTTCGCTCTCGAGCCTTTTGGTCCCTTCTTTTGCGGAATCGCATTGTATGTGCAGGTCAACTGCGCCGAGGCACAGTTACGGCACGGGTTAATACCATCGCACTTGACCTTTCGTCGATGGCATGCATCGCAAGCCCTCTTCACGGCTTGCGACATTTTGGCGTCCCTATACTCGAGTCTACCGCTACCGGGAGACTAATACTTTCCAATCCAATCCCAAGTTTTTCGATAATGCAATGTTTTCGATGCTTCGACGCAGTCTTATTATGCGCCGGTTCTGTTGTCACACGTCGTCTTCTTGAATATTTCCCAATCCAGCCTCAAACAATCTTTACAAGGCTCGTGTGGAGAGCAAAACCTGGGATACGGCAGTATTTGCGGAGAGAATCTGGAGTGAAGCAATTGGACAAGCGTTATTTAATCGGCCCGTCGCTGAGAGAAAGGCGGAGGAATCACGTTCATTGGGAAAACGCGGGGATTCAGCGTCCGGGGTCGTCGAAGGGTGTGTGTGGGCGACCTCCTTTGTCACCAAAAGCGAGATTCGATGCCAAAAGTAAACCACAGGCGAACTACGGTTGGTGATAATCTCAAAACGGAGGAGAGTTTTTGGAAGAGGAAAAGTAGAAGAAAGATCGTCGCCGAGGTAATTCACGACGGTACAACAAAAAAAAGAAAAGACTGGAATGGGAAAAGGGAGGCGAATTAGGCCAAGGGCAAAGAAAAAGATGGACCTGGGAGGGAACGGACGGATGGGACGATGTTGAAAGGTGGAATATAGGTGGAATGGGTGGAATAGGTGGGATATGTGGAAGACCTATTAGCGCTGGACGCTTTGGAGCGAGGCGGGTTAGGCAGGTTAAGCTAGGAACAAAAAAAAGGTGCAAAAGACGCAAAAGACGCAAAAAGATGCAGAAGATCTTCTTAGGGAGGGGGATGGGTCCTGAAAATGGGCTGGGATGGGGGGGATGATCCCCCAGGACTAACTGGCTAATAGGTATTACACTACAACAGATGGTGCAGAAGAGGGCAAAAAAAGGGAAATGACAACGGGTGGAAAGGACCTAAAAACAGGCAGTAACTAGGGTACAGAGGCAAGAACTGCAAGAACTCAAGTCTCCAAGACAGCAACCATGAAAAAAGACACTGTGAGTGGTCGATGCTACTATGCTGACTCGGGTTAGTATATCCTAAAGAGGTAGTCGTGTCCGACGAATGGTCGTGTGCGCTGGTGATTGCGATGGTATATGAAATGAGTAATAGTAATATCAAGTAAAATACCCTAACTAGCCAACGCTAGTACGTTTATAGTAGATTTATATGATTAGCGTCTCCCTGGCAGACCCAGAGCCATCCAAAAGCCGTCGAGAGTCGGTACTGTGCACATGTGTGGCTTAGGGGGGAAAGACAAGATGATTTTGAAGGTGTCTCGCAGCTACCGATCCAGCTACGATCGCCCCCAACTTTAGCCATTTTAGCACCATCATGCAGCATGTTGTAGCTGCTAGACACCTAGGTATTAGGTAAAACTGTCCCTAAACTCGGAGAGGAAAGCCGTCCGAACGGTGACGAAGCAAAACGATACGTTATTATTCTATGTCAATTTGTCAAAGCATTGAATATTATAGTATGTCATTTCACAATTCGCGGTATATAGTATTTACAAGCAACAATTGGCTAACACTCCGACAGAATTGAAATGAATGATAAGTATTATTAACGAATAACTGCAGTGGTTCAAAATCACATGGACACTGATCAACGTCTTTTGTAGCGTACTAAGCGTACTAGGCGTTACTGATCAGTGATCAGTGATCAGTAATTATAGCGGACTAGTTACATCTCCAGGGCTATGGATAGTAAACCTTGGAACTCTCTGAGACCTGGGGAATGTCCAGGATGCTGACGACAAGCCCCCTAAATGGCCCTAACTGCCCTAACTGCCCCTAACCACCATTAGCAGATTTTAGAAAGGATACACGTATTAAGGTACCGTACATTAGATTGCTATGGTCCGCCCGAGATAGGTAGCGTATGTGTATCATGAAAGTTTCCTATCCTATGGAGACCAGACTTGACGTTGTACCGGTGTTCAGTGCTGTATTTTTTTCTGTTTCTTTTATTTTCCTTTCTTTTTTTTTCAGATCGGAAATGTCACAATCCCATTAGGTTCAACAATGGTTTTGCAACTTGTCAACGCTAAATACCCATAGACTCGAGAAAGCCATCAATGATTTCTGTAGGAGACGACAACAAGTTTGCACTATTGGCAACTATCGTCACTAAAAAGTTACGGGCGAAGTCGTTGCAAATCGTTGCAGCATCAGATGAAAACAAAACAGGCAATCCATGTTAATACTCGATATTGACAACACCCACAACCCACAAAAAAATCATCCAAAAGGATTCGATGCTGCTCCTGTAACTGCTCCCGTTCCCGCCGAGGTTGGACGAAATATCGCCTACTCCGTTGACATGTTTGTCAATATAGACCATCCGACGAGGCAGGCAAGCAGCCTACCTCCATCCAGTTTTTTTTTCTGCATTCGCCGGCTATCCTTACGTACATAGCAACAATAAGAGGCTGACCGCATACACACTTCTAGAATGGGGAAAACCGATTGTTGAAATGACCGCAAAATTACGGGAGGATTATCCAAGTGCCAGCGAAGTGCCACAAAAAAACGACGCGATCGCCGTGGCACTTCAATTTGGATTGGATTGGAATGGATGGGAATGGATGGAATCTCCAGTCTGCATGGAACCAGCCGCTAAATATTCTTCTCGATCATCTATACTAATACCTACATCTAGCAGTTACTATGTAGTAGATAACAAAACAAAACCGCCTTCGCTTCGTCGTGTCGTCCCATGCAAGCACATCAGGCAGTTCACACACAGCATCCACCGCTTGCTTATCCGTCTACTGCCCATGCCGGTAATAGCGATAGGTAGTTGACGTGATAGAGTTAGCGAATAACACTGCTAATTTGTTTGTGTGTGGACGTTGTGTGGACGTTGTGTGGGCGTCGTGTGGACATTATGTGTGGATGTTCAGGGCGATCTCCCGCGCTTCCTGACGAGCCAAAAATAGCCCTGGCAACTGGTCGGTGCTCAGCTGCTACGTTGTATGCAGGCAGTTTGTCTCCTTAGTCTCATCGTCTCATTGGTGGAACGCCAGTTGATCGCCTACCACCTTTTTCTGAGTGCAACCTACACGACGAAAAACGGTTTGGACTCTTCCCGTGCATCCTATCTACTACGGAGCTCGCGGCTTACACACCTTGCTAGCAATCATCATCTCGAATACAGCCTCAAAACATGTATACCTCTATAGGCATGTACATACATACAGTACCTGGTAGTAACCTCGAGAGCCAAACCCACCCGAATTATTATCTACTACAGTAGCTGTACAATACGATCTCTGTAGGGCTAAGGCTAGTTGCCAAGTGTGGATAGGTAATTACACAGTACTCGCCATCCACGTCTGGTGCTTTCCTGGAAAGATCTCCTTTCCCCTCCACCTTACGACCATCATCTCATCGATCATCGTGACACCGACAGCATGGGTTAATAGCTTTGAAACCGCATCGGATTGAACGAGGAGACTCTATCAAAAATCCATTACAACCCGCCAGTCGAGGTTTAGACCAGGTAACATATCAAAAAGGATAGCATCGAGCTACGCCCTCGAGGGTCCTGAGGGTCCTACAACAACTACTTTGTAAAGCATGGCATTGGATCGCGCAAGACATTGGCGGTCGGCTTTGCCCGTCTGACTTACCTTACGCACATATTTATGTGTATTTTGTATTTATGCTTTACAGTAGTATATTTTAAGCCATGCCCTCGGTGAAGATCATCCTGGACGGCTACTGGATCTGATTTCCGAAGGTCAAGCAAACCACCCTTCACGAAACTCCAACAGCCAATTCCAGCAAGTCTTCTCCGTACCTGGCAGGGGGTGAATCGTGTCCAAATTTAAGACTCAGGTCCAGTTATCGATCGTATTTACACAAAAACACATCGAGGCATATGATTGACGATCCATCACATATCCTGATATCCCTCTGAGAAGCTTGGTGATCATGGCAAATGTAAAGGTATGCTTCGGAGACTTCATCTCTATCGTGACCAGTGAACAGCCCTCGTCATCACTTCGAATTGACCCTTTTCAGCTTGCGTACGCCGCATTTTACCACCTTCGTCATCCCGTCCGACGACGAAGAGTCGTCATCATGATCGATTTGTGCTGAACGGGCGTCGCACAGCAGCTTACTAGAGTAATACTTAAGTAAACGTCTACCTAATATGTATGCTGTATGATACGTGACATTGACAAACATGGATCACAATCCGCCAGAGCTACGTTGAACGTTCATAGTGCGAGGAACACGGTGAGAGCGCTTCTCAGCCACAGCGCTCTTTGTGTCTTCCCAACTGCCGTAGGAATTCATTGTTCATTGTCCATTCGCAAATCACAAGCGACGGAGAAGCCTTTGCCTGCCGAGGTACCCATTTCTGGCGTCGGTAAACCCAAGGCCACTGTGTTCCCTCGACACTGCCGAAATCCGAAGGAGATTTCGCTTTGACGATCAAAAAATACGTCAGTACTATGTACAATGTAGAAGTGAGTAGTAATTACCAAGTAGGTATGTAAAACAGGTCTCTGTTGCATTGCGTTATCGTGAAGTCGAGACTCCTGGTGTTTTCGTCGTTGTCCTTCACGATCGCGACATACATAATACCTCGAAAAACTTCATGGATCTCACCCACATAAAAGAATAATCCCATTCTTCCATTCATCTTGCTAGAACTCCGACTAGGACGTGACTGTGCATGTGGAGAAGAGTCCAAGCGAACCCGCGAATCCGCGAACCCCAGCTTTTTCCTCATCATGCTTAAGCCAATCCTCCTTTTCTATCCCCTTCCCCTTCCCCTTCTTCCCCCGCAAAAATAGAGGCCAGCTATAACTAGCTACATGCCAGTAGTAAGCCCGTTCATTTCGCTATCGCACCCATAAACGTCGACCCCATGGGCGCGTCGGTCCGAATAAAAAACAAATAGCTGAGGATGCGATGCCCATATCTATACCCTTTCCCCGGCTTTGCGCATCTATGAAACGGGGCCGTTGCCCTGGAATTCCTCTCGACTGGGGCGCGGGAGTTTAGCCCACCAATCCCGTCGCCCAGCCGTAGCCAGCGTCCCTCTGCCGGATACGCTCCCAGATGACAGCAATTCTGGGGTCTCGCTTCTGCGCCCGATCGTACGAAATGACGGTATTTGTCAACTCGAGAGCCGTCAATTTCACATAATGGAAAGGGGTGAGGAATACATATTCCCAAACGCCTCTATCGCGATCCGCGGTAGTTGTCAAACCGTTCTAGAAATATCCCCGACTGCGCCGCTCTGCAGCAGCATTCACGATACCTACACCAAATTTTCAAATTTCATGACTTGGTAGTTGAGCGCCGTGAAAACTCCCTAACCATAATCATGCACCCCATATCAAGCTAGCTAATATTATTAATCTACGATCTAACACCGGATCGTACGAGATATAGGTATATCACTAGAAATGCGCGTTTTCATAGGCTCACTATCAAAAAGGAGTCAACCCCACGATCATATGTCTCCAAAGTCTAAAGTCTAAACTCCCAGATAGACTTGCACGTATCTGGGTTAGGTATATGTGATATAAATGTAGCTCCCTACCTATTCAACCCCTATACGTGCTCGGGTTAGTCCAAGTCTCCAGTATCCTCTCTATACCTATTACCTAGGACCCTGGTCCTAGGTACACTAGGTAGACAGGAGCTCTTGCTCCTACGCAGTAAGATACCGGCCAATTCCTACTAATCGCGAAGAAGCTCCAAGATATACGCACCTAGAAGCCTGTCTCTACCTATGCAGTCGTAGATCGAAGCTAGACAGCTCCTAGCAACAAGGAATACTTGCCGTGCCCTCTTCGCTAAGCGACCTCCCCCGTCCGCCTGCAACGCTCGTCACTATCCCGCGGTGAGATATTCGGTGTGATATGCCTCTCGCGTACTCTGCTGTGTGCAAGTAAATGCAAGCGAACTACTACTCGCGCCCTCAGCAGCGACTTCGTCTCCGTGTATGTATGTATGTATGTGACCTCCGACGCCAGCTGGCACTTCCAACGCCATCGAAGCGCCGTTGGATCACCCATCCGACGGCGTGGGTGGGTGGTCGAAGCTACCCCGTGACTTCCACTGCCTCCGCCGCGACGTCAGGCCATCTCCGCCCCCCCTGTCCACTGACTTCTCGCGTATCGTAGTGGCGCCTTAGCAGCCTAGCAGCATACGTCCACGCGCATAAGTGTATAAGATCGCGCTCTAATCCAGCGTGCCTTAGACTCGGCACCACTCGGTCGATTGGGGTACCTACAGGGCAAACAGGTAGATCTGGCAGCCTCCATCTCCCCCCCTCGGCGGCTCTTTCACTAACCACTAACCACGCTACGTGCCTGCTCAGGGTACCCCCGAAGCTATACTCTGCAAGCCTACCTATAGACCGCTATCTTGTTTTGCGTCTATGCGCAGCCGACGTCTTGGTGTTTCGGTCCGCGATGGGGTGATGCGCACTGGATACCAGCTCGAATGCCTTACCCGATGTGGCTTGCGTCGAATAGGCTCTTACAGATTACATACACAAGACATTTAAGCGATATTGGAGACTGAGAAATAGCACCGACGAAATGGTATATGATGATTATTGCATGCGACTTGTGCGAGAGAGGGGCAAGAGCCTCGATGTGTCCCGGATGGCTTCCGAGTGCCCGTCTTGAATTAATGCAAGCCTATCCCGGTGTCATTCGGCATTTTGAACAAGGAAAATGGCGAAATGCCATCACTGTCGATGATATCAAGCAGTGGCGAGACAATTAAGGGGCTATGTGCCGAGAAGGTCGGGCTTTGGCCGAAAATTCGTGGCTACCTAATTGTCTCCCTTCAATCTAGCCAGACCCCTGAACATGAAATCTTATCAAATTGATATCACAAGGAAAAATTGGTTGATCAAGTTCTATTTGCTCTAGATCAATTATCCAGGCAGGAAGATTGTGAGTAAACTCACCTATGGTGGTGAGATCCAAGACTCTTCCATTGCTACAAACTTCAAAGTCACTCAGCACAGAAACATCTATCATCCTACTTAGAATTTATGTTTTCCTTTTTAGTTACGAATGTATCTAGGTACCTATTTAATTCTCGATACACGAAGCCGCTTGCGATGCTATCAAGGCTGCACAAGAGAAATCTCTATTTATTTGATTCACCCAAGATAGGGGTTTAAAACAGAAATGTGCAAACCCATTTCCCAGTGGACATGGTCGTAAAAAGAATGCACCCATACTTACCTAGATTCAATTAGGCATATGTACCTCTATGATTCTGCCAGGTGAATATAGTGACAATATTGATTACAATGTTGTATTCATTTCATAGAGGCAAGAATGATTCTTCACCTCTAATCCTATCTGAGGTAGGCAACCACTTTGAGTCCATCAAGCCTCACCTACCCAAGATCTATCATCGAATAGCCTTGTTTCATATTCTCATTAACAGCCAAGTATTCTCATCGCTTTCCTGTGAAGCAAGGGGGGAAATTTGAATTATATAGTAGGACAAGCTACAAGAACCCTTAACATACCGAACCGAGTCCACGTATCAGGCAACGACATTCTCTCCCATCAGATTGGATACATCACATCAAAAAGCTTCAAGAAATCATTAAATATCACGACGATAGTTCCAATGAAGAATTGATCGCTGTCGATGACTACTACTATTCAATTGGTAGATTTTACAGATAACGATATACGCTCTAGATAGCTCTATATAAGCCTCGCCTTTTAACCATGCATAGGTCGAGCAATGGATAGCTTCCAAAAGTCTGCTTTTCAGGCGGAAGCGTAAATTACCGGTTTATATCAAATAAATCTCAAATGCTGCTCGAGACCACGCGGACTATGTCACGCCGCGAATCAAGCTCATCCTGAGTGCCGAAGATAAACGGCGAGCTTCCGCCGTGAAAGAAAAAGGCCTCATCCCCATCGAAAAGGATCGGTAGCTCACCTTTACCCCTATCAACAGCGGAGCCCAAGTCTGCAAGCCTCACCACTTGCGATCAAGTGACGACGATAGACTGCATCCAGGCTTCGCATAAAATCCCGGAATCGGCACCGCCATACCTAATCCAAATCCCAACAACTCCCTCGGCATACACGAGCACGCCGATTTCTACAACCAGACCGTGTATCTCGGGGGCACCAGCGCCTCGGCTCCTATATTTGCCTCCGTGGTCACGCTTCTCAACGAGGTCCGGCTGGCTGCTAACAGGAGCACTGTTAGATTCATGGGCTCGAACCCGAAATTGCGAAATAGGTCGCAGTATTTGGTAAATTCCTACCAATGGCGGATGGTTTTCGTTTTACATGCAAGTTGTATAGGTGCTATGTATACCTAGATATATGTGGATCCTGAGATTCGTCATGTTGCAACTATAAGTACAGCTTATACTTATATGCGCTCGAAATCTTACCTTCTACTTTGCCACCTCTCTTCCACATGAGCTCCTCCATTTCAAGAGCCCGTGTTCTCAGCCGCACCGGTGTCGTCAACCGTACCCGTGTCGTCAACCGCACCAGTGCTTTCAGCCGCACCGGTGTCCTCAACCGTACCCGTGCTCTCGACCGCACCCGTGTCCTCAACCGCACCCTTTTTGTCCCAAGTCTGCTCCTCGAACTTACGAACTCTCGATAGGAATTCAAATATCCTATCCTTAGCTACTTTCGCTCCGTCCTCCTGTTGGCGCCATATCTTCTCAAATGTGTCTCGCATAAAGGGAGGAACTCTTGCCTTCCCCTGAGTCTGACGGCGGTATAGCATGGCGGTTTCTCTGGTGGAGGCAACGACGCGCTTCTGTTTGTGCGATATTACGATGCTGCTCATGTAAATAGTCTTGTCTTTCTCAGAAGGTACGTATTGGATTTTATGATAGGCCGAGACGGTGTCTGGGTATTTAAGGGGCTATGGGTCTCTGGTTAGTATTTTCGTGTTTCGTGTTCCGTGTTGTCAACCTAGTAGGCAGCAGGATGGTGATGGTGATGGTGATAAAGGGAGACTCACGAACTTGTAGCTGGCGCGAAAGGCTTCCAGAATGAAACTTGGTCTTTTGGACGTCAAAAGCTCCCTCCACTGGCTAGCGTGTTCTGGTTCCAAGTTTTCGAAGTACGTAAGCCAGTTCAAGCGCGAGGATTCGATATATTGGTGGTGGTTGAAATTGCTTACGTATCCCTATCGAGGACGACTTCTTGATTAGCATCTGTATCTGGATCTGTATCTGGATCTGGATCCGTATATCATTATTTGGCGCCGATCAAAACTGGTATGATCCGGCTTCGGGTTCAGGACGTACACGGTTTGTTGTTTCTTCGGAAGGGGGGAGTCTTTGATCGACGAATCCACGATTCCCGTCTACTATGAAACCCCCAGCGGCAGCGGTCAAATCGCGCCATTCTTTAGCCACCTCGCCTAGCAGCGTGCCTATCTCCTGCACCTGGTCTCGAGAACAGCCGAACATGATGCATTTCCCTAGTCGCGTTTTGATTTCTTGGTGCCAATTGGACGGCATTTCCTCGACGTCTTTTTCTTCTTTTTTTTGGTATCTAGGTCCACTGGCGCGTTTGACTTTGGCAGTATCGGCGTAGGATCGTCGCTGAAGCGGAACTGGGGAGAAAATGGGAAAAGGAGGTGCTATTCGCATTTGCATTCGCAATCTAGGAGGCATTGTGAAAGTTTGTGGTTTCGCGCAAACTAGAGGAAGAGCGTCGATCGCGATGATTGCGTTGATTGAAAATATAGGAAACCTTGGAAATATAGGAAAAGGAGAGGAAAAAGTTTCAATTCAATTGACATTGTGGGAAAGGGAAGGGGAAAGGGAAAGTTGGAGAATTGAACAACCTTGGAGCTCCTTCCTGTCGCTGTAAGTACGAACCTTGGAAGTATTAATTTTTACTCGGAGGGGCAATCGCGATAAGATATGGATGGCGTCACCTTATAGGTACTAGGTAGCCGCTACTTGGTACTTTCCGTTTCACCTCATCCCTAAACCGCTAAACCGCTAAATTCTAAACCCATTTCGACCACTTCGTCTTCACCTTCACCTTCACTTTCTCTAAACAGTCAATTTCCCACAATAATTCGGCCAAGCATTCAACTATATATATATATATATATATATACCTAGTACCTACTTAGTCAATGGATTAGCCATCTACTAATCCCTCGCAATGTCGACGCCAAACCCGGAGCTGCGGCGGCAAGTAATAGCCATCTACAAGGAGCTTCTCTACCTCGGCCGTGATTATCCCCAAGGCTTTTCCTATTTCCGCCCGCGGCTGCACAAAGCCTTCATGGCCAACGCGCATCTGCGCGAGGAGGAAGCTATTCGGAACGCCATTACCAGGGCAGACTTCGTTAGGAAAGGTAAATACATATGTCATAAATAACTAGACCCTACATTTACACATCCATCCATCCCTTCCAGTTTATATACAGGTACCTACGTCGTACGAATCAACAAGCTAACAGCCGTCTCACCAAGAAATCGAAGCGCTGTAAGTCCAAACGTCATATTTCTTGAAAAATCTATGTATAAAAAAATGGCCAATTATTACTCGTGAGCAAACGAAACGTCCCTGAAAAACCAAACTTGTCCTTCATTCATAACCGTCTATGAACATCGAGCTATCCAGGCTTGGTGGCCGCTCCCTTTATATATATATCATGAGTAGAAAAGACGCGAACATCTACCACCCCTCCCCTGATCGAGGCAACTTCCGCGCACACACACATATATATATTGCATATATATATTCGTAGTATATTTCCAATCCATATGTTCCAAGATCGTGTTTCCGTCTATTCCAAACCGATGCATCAATAAGAAACAAGAATAATAGGCAAGGACCCAGTCCCAAATATGCACACACTACCTAGATCTGTTCTTTCCCCAGATTCAGATTCAGCTTCAGATTCTCTTCACTTTACCTTTCAAGTGAAAAAACGTTTTGGCCTTTCCCACCTGATCCGACTTAACGTAATGCGAGGTTTTTGAAACGTTTGTTGGCTGCCGTGTTGACCCGTAGCGTATTATAGGTACTACCTGAAAAGGTATCGCACGCTTAGGAAAAGATACGATAACGGAGCCTGAAAGGGGAGGGCGAATTTGACTGGGATCGGAAATTTGTGGAATCGAGACAGGAATTGGATGCGTTGGTGGGAATTCGCCCCCAAGGTCCAAGGTTGTCGGCACCGTGCAGCTTTAGAGCGGTGGAGCAGGCCAGATACATGTCTTAGACATGCCGAATAAACAATAGACACGGAATGCCTAGCCGGCCACATACGGAGACCGAGTAGACCCCATATCATGACGAAGCTGCTTAGCTTAGCTTCTTCCTAGCACTCCATGCTCCGACTTCTAAGCACTCTCCCCAGCTGGTACCTCCCTCGCGCAGTAGATCGTTCATCATTTTGCCGCTCCATCCATCCCATTCGTCCTGGCTTTTCCCGCTAACCTCCCGGAGTACTGGCTCTAGGGCGAGGATCAATCCTACGACTGTCTCCAGCGCCGTCCGTCTGAGGGCGGCCTGCGAGACGGTCAGACCTTTGCCCCCACCTTTCCCGTCCGTCCCTTTGCCTTTTCTTTTCATCGAGTCGATATAGCTCTTGCCATCCTTCGTCACGACACCACCAACCCCTTCGCGCTCCCATCTGATCTCGCTGAGAGGTACTGCTAGTCGCTTTGATCGCAGCTCCATGAGAGTTTCCGCCTCTTGTAGAAGGTATGGCCCGATCAGCGTGCAAGGGACGGCGGACACTCCTAGCGCATCCAGCCCTTTGGTCACCCAGCCGTTATATTCTACTAGGTACGGGTTCAATGGTGCACTGAGGGGCGTATTGTTCGTCATGATATACGCCCCTAACTTCTCTGTTTCGTCTTCCTCTTCGCTGCTAGAGTCAGAATCAGAATCGTCTTTCAATATGGCTGGTGCTTTCAGAACATGCGGACGAAGCATGCGCACGCTATGATCGCTTTCCCAGAACTCCAGCACGCCACCTGGCTTCAACATACGCAGGTACTCTTCGAATAAAATCTGGGGGTCACGCATGAAAGTAGAAAGGGACATCGTCATATCTTTCACCATGATCAAATCGAATTCGTTGTCGGGAATCGGCCACGGTGTTCGTCGCATGTCATGTTGGATGAAACGCCATTTCATGTCCTTGTCAGGTTTCCAATTCTGATCGAGTCCCGAACCGACTAAGGGGACAATGTCGAGACCGGTGAATTGTATGGACGAGTGGCCGTGCTGCGCGAAGTACCGGTGACACATCATGCTCCAAAATGCAGAACCGCATCCTACTTCGAGAACGCTCGAAGGTGGCTTATTAGAAAACTCGGGGGCCGTTGTCGGACCGCCAAACAACTGAAAAAGCATGAGGGTACGTAGAGATTGGCGATGGAGCTCTGCCAAGTCGACAGGTAAGGGGTATAACAGCGTGGGCTCGTTGATATAAGTACGATTATTACGAATGATAAAAGGTTTGGCAACGACAGAAGACGAAGGCTTGGTGGATATGGAAGAAGTGGAGGGGGCGACGCTCCCCTCTGAGGAGTGCATCGGGTTGTCGTTGGAAGTCATGATTCCAGGTCGGATAGATGGAGCCGAATGGGAGATGCTCCCAGCACGGTAAGGGGCGGGGATGTACTTTTGAGGAGGGACGAATTGGCTGGGCTCGGGGGGCATTGCGTCATCATGGTGTTTACCCCTGGATGTTCTTCGACGGATGGGCGACGACAGGCCCGCGACAGCTTGTATCAGAGGCGAGGTTGGAGATTGCGGACGTTTGGAAGCAATCGACGACCTGTAGTGGTGGAGGGAATCACGCTTCTGTAGTCTGTTGGTGGTAGGGTGGGAGGCGGTAAGGGGTTGTTGATGGTGATACCCACTATCGGTGCTGAAGATGGGTATGTGCACGGATCTAATGAACCTGGGTGATTTTGGCGAAGATTTTGGCGAGGAAGGAGGCCGTTCAGAGTCGGAGAGGTTGGAGGTTGTCGATGCGGACGGGGAAGGAGAGGCGATCGGAGTCGAGGTTGAGGCTGAAGCGACGGGTAAAGGCGGCGGTACGGATGCAGATGTCGATGCAACGGTCGAGTCTAGATCGCGGGATTGAGTGGTAGTGTTTGTGTGACTACCTTGGTTATCGTGATTGGCGTGGTTATTGGTGTGGTTATTGGAATCTTTGGTATCTTTATTGACATGCAAGTCGGTATTGTTATTGGTATTATTATTGTTGTTGTCGTTGTCGTTGAATATCGTCTCGGAAGAAGCAGAAAGAGTGGTGGCTAGGGCGCTGGCGCCTATTCCACCATTCGACTCGGAACCCGATGGCGAGGTAGGGCTTACGGCGATGGCTGAGCCTATGGCCGAGTTTTCGCCAGAGTTTTCGATATCAGGCGGTGACGAGGGGGAGGAGGAGATGAGGGTGCCACTGGTGATACTGGCAGATGCAACATGAGTGGGGTCAGGTGTGTTCAATTGTCGCTTTGCCGATGTGGTAACGCGAGTGTGTTCATGTGTAATTGATGTAGTATGTGTAGTGTGTGTAGTAGCATGTGTGTGATGGGTAAGTGTTTGTGGGTACGATGATGATGATGATGATGATGATGATGGGGAGGAGGAGGACAATGAATTTGGATTTGGATTTGGATTCGGATATGTTTGTGTTTGTGTTTGTATTTGTGTATGTGTACTATGTGTATGTGTAGTGGTAGATTGTGTACTAGGTTGTGTAGAAGATTGTACAGGTGTAGGTTGTGTAGGTTGTGTAGGTTGTGTAGATTGTGTAATAGATTGTGTTTGCGCTTGTGCTTGTGCTCGTGCTTGTGCTCGTGCTTGTGCGAGGCCTACTGCTGCTGCTACCTTTCCCTGTGCTTGGTTAACCTGGTGTGTTTGTGTTTCGTGCGACGTTCGGGTGCTGGTGCTAACACTAAAGGAGGAGGAAGTTCTCGAGTGGGAATGATGCGACGCCGGCCTGTGAGCGACAGGTTGCGGAAGACTTCCGGCAGGCGGAGGCCGACGTCTACCAGGGATCCTTGACCTGATAGAACTGGTATCGATGCTCTTTTTTCGTTTCGATTTTTTATCTTGTTTGTCTTGCTGCTGCTGTTGCTGCTGTTTCGGTTGATTCTGTTGATTCTGTTGATTCTGTTGTTGTTGTTGATGTTGATGATTGTTATCTTCAATCTCCTCGATGGTATTATTTTTTCCCTCCTTTTTATTCGTATTTATATTTGTATTGGTATTTTTATCTTTATCTTTCCCCCTTTCTCCTAAATTACCCTCGTCATTTTCAATTTGATTTTGTTGCTGTTGCTGGTTGTTGTGGTTTTGATTATTTCCGTCCTGCTTATTGGCCCCGTGGACGAAAGTGTATGAATTGGTGTTGGCAGAACTCGCCCTTCTAGCGTTCGCTGGTCTGACCCTTACAGGGGGCGAGTACATCGATAAACTATATGCGAACTCCATTTTGCCAGTTAAGGTCGTTAAGGTCCGCTATTGTTGATGTACTGTTTCGTTTGGGGCATGTACTCAAGTATACCCAAGTATCGACCGGGACCGGGACCTCACAAAATTCGGAGCCGTACGCTGCTTGGAAGTTGCCCCGATGCAGCGTTAGTACTTTAATCTGTACCTGCTGTACTTAGCTCAGGTGTCCGCCGTACTTAGAGTACTTCCAAAAACTTTGGAACCTCCACTGCTGTAATGCTGTAATGCTGTAATACCTGAAATACCTTGCTCAAAAGTGCAAAGTGCTTGATCAAATCAAAATTCTTCAACGAACCTTCCTTTCTGGGGGCCTTTGTGGCATGTGGCATGTGTTCACTGCTGCTGCCTCACTTCCACTTTTGGTTCCGAGTTCGTAATGACCGCAACTCCTTTTTTTTTCTACCCCACAACAAATTGTTTCTCCAAACAACTTTTTGTAGCGTCCTTGATTTTCTTTCTTTAGTGGTTAGTGAACAAATGAAACCGACGATATGCCATCAGCAATAATAGTAATGGATATCTCCAATTTCCAACCGGTTGTTTAACATGGATACTTACCTTTGTATGCGATATTATCGGTTCGATCTCACACAAAGACAAAGACCGTTGAACGACGACACGACGACGACCCGCTGCAAATCAACAAATGTGGGTTGAGGTACTAACGTCGCTCTGCTGATCCGTTTTCTTCCTACTACTACTAGGACATGCTGGCTACGGTCTATAGCCTTGATTCGCGTCGACCCGTTCGATGATTGGATGCTTTCGATTTCCGGCAGCACTTCCGGTCGTCTCGTCTTCGTTTGGGAAACCTTTACCCGAAAGGAATGCTTCTGTCGTTTCATGAATCGGTCTTGCTTCCCGATCCGAGGACATGCAGCCTTTTGCTGGATCTCCTAAAAGAAAAAAAAAATCCCCCCCGCTAAAAATCTGTCGTGACAGTTGACTAACATATGACAGCATGCGCTGGTCGATACCGTTTTACTGTTGCAGCGGAATGGCCCGCGGTTGCAGAGAACACACAGTCATCCGTCATCCGCCGCTGCGTACGGGTGTTGCTTGTCGCTTGTCGCTTGTCGCTTGTTGCTTGTTGCTTGTTGCTTGTTGCTTGTGTGGCCAAGCAACTGTCAGTCATGCATTCGTGCAGTGCACCCTGACAATTCTTCCCCAGGTTCAGGTTCCCCTCCCCCGCCTTGGACTTGTAATATTAATAGCAATGGAACCCTATATCTGGATGCAGTGAATTGGAAAAGTAGGTGTAAACGAACGGACCGAGCCCAGCTAATATCTCATGAAATCATTTGTTAAACCAGGCCACTTTAGAAATTCCTTGCAGGATCTCTGTTCACTAGTTGCCCTTGGATTTTCTAGGTGACGTCCAATTGGCAGTTTCGAATTCCCTGTCCGGTGCCTTTCTCGGTGAGTTTGTAAGGGTGTGGGATGGTGTCGACCAAAAAAAAGTCTCTTGGCGCGAGAGACCTCGGAATATCGGGAATATTTCGACAATTTTTTCGACAATTTTTCGATAATCTTTCGATCTGTCCTATCAAGTTGGTCGATAACACCTCCACGAGTCACTTCAAAATTCCAACGTTCCAAGAGCTCTGTCCAGTTCCTTTCAAAATCCGGGGTTCTGTCGCATCTCACATGCTCCCGCTCTTCTCTGCACGTGATACCTGCACTTTCACTTCTTTGAGCACGAATCGTTTCCAATCTGAGATAATCTTTTGCCAGTCAGAGTCAGCGCTAGAGAGCTGTCTTTGAGGACCTTATCTCAAGCATTTCCATGATCTGGTCAGTATTCCATGGTAGCTTGGGTGAAGAATAGCAAGGGTCCTTGGTCTTTCTGCTTATGTTACTCAGCAGAGCTTGGGACTCGGGGTGTCCTCTAGGTGATTCGAATATTACGGTAAATCTTGAAAGCTAGCGCGAACAACTTGCGATTCAGATTGTAGCGATCCGTTGCGGCCACGATACCTAATAGACGACGATTAATGTCAAGAAGTACGAATGCTTCATCGCGAGTCGTAAGCGACTTGGGAGCAGCTTGCTAGTTATGTATTTACTTAGTACGTGTGTAAGTATCTATGTACGTCCTCCAAGAACTGTCCCGGGCCTATTCTGTCTAGCGCTTTTCCGAATTGTGATCACGATGCTTTAACTCATCCTCTTATGGCTGTTTTGGGACGATTGCGATTTTCCACTCGACGAGTGGACCGTCGATCCCTGCGGGTAAGGTACGTAAAGGGTATGTGCCTAGGTGTACATCGTGTGTAGGTACGGTTCCCCCGCATGCATAGCACGCATAGCAGCGTCCGACCTGTCAGCTCTCCTCGCTTGCTCGCTCTGTGCTACATAGTACTGCGCAAGGCATAGAAAGGTGGCTTCAGGGCGCACTACAGCGCACTATAGCTTGTGATCGATCCAAATTCGTAGAATCCCGGATCATTGTCCCAGCCATTTTGGAAGGCTGGTAGGGGGTCTCGGTTACTACCTGCAGGATGCTACTGGGAAATATTACTGGGAACGTCGAAGTCGGGGCAAGGGAATGCTGGAGGGTTCGGATAAAAATTCCCAGGTAATTGGTCCAACCAAATATATATCTAGAATCCTAGATCTCCCTAGCCTCCGAATATACGGCCTTGCACGCCGTAGGATGTTGACCTTGTACAAATAGGCCCTAATGGTCGGAATGATTCGAGTCAGGCGGTCTAGGTACTGACGGCGCTCCACCAGAGAACACGTTGGCGGAGCTAAGATAAATAATTGAATATAGTCGACATCGGACGGATTGGCATGTCCTGAAAGTCAAGAAAACATGACATGGTTAATTAAGTAGGTATAGTCGACCTCCGACCATGCTCTTCGTTCTAAGCTACCTAGGTTCCTAGGTAATATGTCGTCAAGGCTTGACAGCCTCGACAGGTTTACGCAAGTCCAGTTTAACGAATGTTTTACGCCAATAATAAGCACCCTAGATGCGTCTCGCTTATTATCGTGCAGATATGCATCGATCAGGCTGAAATGCAAGAAAGCCAGTCAAGTGTCTCCCTGGTTTCCCCAGCTTCCAGACTCTTGGCGTAGCAGGAGTATTGAGGCTGAAGTGGCCGAGGATCAAGCTTCGTAACAAGTGTAACCCGCTCTAGTGTGCCCTGCAGGATGGCCTTTATCCGTGGGGAGGTGACGACACAGCAATTCTAGGTGTCATGCTGATGCTGTCTCATGTCTCGACGCATCCACGGATACATGGTCTCTGAAGTCATAGTACCAAGAGTCTGAGATGAGTC
Source organism: Rostrohypoxylon terebratum (assembly GCA_022497145.1). Classification (NCBI taxonomy): domain Eukaryota; kingdom Fungi; phylum Ascomycota; class Sordariomycetes; order Xylariales; family Hypoxylaceae; genus Rostrohypoxylon; species Rostrohypoxylon terebratum. Next base: position 21,321 of record MU386042.1, read on the forward strand.
AAGACTTACAAAATGCCTAGCAAGCCCATATACATTCTATATTAAGCTGTCAAGCAACAGGTTTGAACTTCCAACTAGCTTCATGGAGGTGGTTGATGAGACTCTGCTTCTCCCACCGCTCAACTCGGTGATCTCTCTGATAAATGAATCGCCGGTCTTGCGGTCTCTTTTCAACCACCTACATAAATAGCTCATCTTCTCCGGTATAACGGTCCGATTGCTAGGAAGAGGAATAACAACTCCATCTTTCTATTCAATAGATCTCCTTTCGTAAATATTTGCGAAATGATAGGGAGTTCAGGTTGACGTGAACTTGTAGTTGTAATATGGTCTAGGGCGGTAAGGAGACAATCCTCTCCAAGCGGTAGACCGTCAGACCGTGTGATATATAGATGGTGTCACCTGTATTGTTTGAAGAAGAGTAGTCCATATAGTGCTTAATAAGTGTAGGTACCGCTTACACCTTGGTGTTGATGATTGATGTCTGCAGTATGAATGTTATTGAAGTGGAGTGTTGAATTTTTTGTGTGGAGAATAGATTGATGGATAACACTTTCGTGCACTCAATGCCAAAATTGAATTACATAATCAGAGCAGTAAAATGCGGGAACCCCACCCAGTATTTTGAAACCGTGGTACAATACATTGGCCCTACCCGCCTTATGTAATCACACACTACATAATACAGTGAATGGTGAACCGTGCACGGTGCAAGGCTGCTACTGTGGGTACGTGTTGGGAGAAAAAGACCAATGGGGTTTGAGGTTTTCATAGTAAAGTCATGTGACGAGGCTCAATCTTCAGATTTCTTCTCCGCTCGTACCTTACCAAAGTGGAACAAAGATTGGAGCAACCAAGCAACCAAGCAACCAAGGACGGAGGCTCTTACCGGACATCTTAAAAGACTTACTACGTAGGTACCTTTACCTAGCCCACCCTAGCCTAGGCAAGAGCAACATTGAGCACATTCAGCACCTTCAGCACATAACCGTCCCAGTCCCGGACCTAACTTTGCAACGCTTACAACGCTTACAACGCTTACATACAACGCTTACATATCACATACATCGGACCTTAGTATCTTGTCAACTGCATCATCACAGGCCACTACTTGCATATTCAACCAATTTTCGTAGATGCTGCTTTGTACAAACTTCAACGGTCACCGATTACCCATTACCTGACAAACGTCCGAAATACCAATTCCTTAACCTCTCCTCGACATCTTGTCCGCTGTCTACGTCTACTGGTTACCCTGAAGATCTTTTGAAAAGATTTCAATTGTAAGACAGCCTCGTTCCTTGTTCTCCCTTTCCTCCCGTTGTCATCTCGTCGCCCTCTCGTCGCTCTCTTGTCGCCTTCGCGCTGCCGCCCATGCCACCTTCCAATGATCAATAATCCTCGTCGGTCACCAATCGCCACTCTCTTCGAACCCTTTCCTCTTTTCTAACGGGCTGGGCACCTACTGCCTATTGCCATTGACTCCTACCTACCCACCCCGCCACGTACATTGATTCGTCGCGTCTTTTCAGACCTTTTGCGACCCCCACTCGTCAACCCGACAAATTATGATCCTCATCCATTCCCAGTCATACTTTCTTACCTCTTACCTCTTACCTCTTACCTCTTACCTCTTTGTCAATTCCAGTTTGCGAGATATTAACGCAGTAGCCTATTCTCTAGTCACAGGTTAGCACTGGCCGATCTCCATACCAATCCATAGAACAGGAAGAGGCGAACGTTCCCTGGTTGTGATCAAGTGCGCTTTACTTAAAAATTCACCTTCGATTGACGTTTGATTCACGTACATGTCAAGGAAAGCAAACTCCTCCTATCGAGTTAGCGCCCATCTCGACTGGTAACCGAAAACGATATCCGCTTCTCAAAACGCTAAACATACCGTTCCTCCCTTCGCGATTACGTTTTCGTGTGCCCAAATTTAAGATTGTCCCACACGTACTGAGTATCCTGCGATTGGCGATTGGCGATTGGCGTTTAGCGATAGGCGATTCATTTCTTCGAGTCTTCCATGCACGTTATCAAGATTCGCGATCTCTATGCATGGATATTCGTTGAGATTACATTCATTCTCTCATACGCTTATTCCAGTCCCTAAGGCCACCGCCAGGCCCGTTGTGATACCATTCACTCGGCGCAACAGACCAATTGTTTAGCAGTTCCATGGCAGCTAATAACATCTTACCCTACAAGCGGTTCAACAGACACACCTTACGCCTCTATTACGGTACATAGAGATCAATATTCGGAGTTCTCTACTATCACACTATCACGATTACCAACATCCCCTCATCCACCCCATAAACCCGCTCATCTGTATCGGAATTGACATATTGCGATATCTCCTTATATCCCCCTTTACGCCATAAGCCGACTACAATCCCACGCGGCATGTATGGTCCCAATCATCAGCAGGGGCACACTTCACGCCTGAATGGCGTCCCTGGTGGCCGCGGCATGGCCCCTCAAATGATGTATAATTTTGTTCAACAGCAAGGTGCCCATCAGCACCATACCCATCCTCAACCCCACCATCAGAACCTTCCGCAGGAACACGGAAGCCACAACGGCGCGGCCGGAAGTATAACTCATTCCGCCTTTTCCTCTGGACTTATGTCCAATGTCACGCCCTTTACACCTAGCAATCATCAGAATGGGAACGCCCCAGGTTCTCGGGGCGGCCAAGCCCAATACAGTGAGCATTGGAACGAACAGCTGAAATCGTTCAAAGAGTCCGAGCAAGCCCACCAAGTAATGACCGAACAGCACCAACCGCATTATTTTGCAAGATTACGAGCGAGCGAGAATAGAGGTATCGTCCCTGCTCCAACTGTAAAGACTGCGGAGACAGCTGTAGATGGCGAGCTAGAAGATAGGGGTCGGCCTGTCAACGTTGATAAGACCCTTGATAGACAGGATTGGGTCAACTTGGACTTCAGCGGACAGGGTTTAAAGAATATTTCATTGATGCTTTTTGACCATTACGCATTTGTTACTGAGCTCTATCTGGCTTCAAACAATCTCACAAGGTTGCCTCGAGAAGTTGGGCAGCTTCGCTCACTACTCATCCTCGATGTGTCCCACAACCAACTCACCAGCCTCCCCCCCGAGTTGGGCATGTGCACCCGTCTTACGAAGCTTTTGCTTTACAACAACTTGATCCAAACGATCCCTTCCGAGCTAGGGGCATTACATTGTCTAGATCTTCTAGGCATCCAGGGAAATCCTTTGGAACATGATCAAAAGCAAAAGTTAGTCGAAGAAGGTACTAAGGCATTAATCGCCCACTTGAAGGAACAGGCCCCAGGTATGAGAAATTCGCCCTTCTTATTGTACTGTCGAGTCGTTAGCTAACCTCTTGGGCAGTTCCTATCCCCCCTAACCCACGACTACCTATCATCATCCAAGAAGACGTTGGGTCTGAGAAGGAACGCATTCGAATATTGTCGTGGAATACATTGTGCGACAAGTACGCGACAAGCACACAGTATGGCTATACCCCCGCCAGTGCGCTCTCCTGGGAATACCGCAAGGATAGTATCATGAGGGAATTCCGAGATCGCAACGCAGACATTTTGTGCTTACAGGAGACCGCAATGGACGCGTTTGACAACGTTTTTTCCCCAGAGCTTGCCAAGCTTGGGTACAAAGGCGTCTTTTATCCCAAGACTCGAGTTAAACATTTGAGTGTGAAAGACCAGCTGGCTGTTGACGGCTGCTCCATCTTCTACAAGAGCAGTAAATACATCATGTTGGATAAGCAGCTGGTTGATTTTAGGCAGACGGCCATAAATCGACCGGATATGAAATCCGCTGACGATGTATTCAACCGAGTCATGCCAAAAGACACCATTGCTGTCTTCTGTTTTTTCGAGTCCAGGTACACCGGTAACCGGTTCATCGTCGTCAACGCGCATCTATGCTGGGAATCGTGGCTAGCAGATGTCAAGGCGGTACAGACTGGAATCCTGATGGAGTTGGTGACAAAGCAATCAGAGAGGTATACGCGTAGGCCGGCGCTGTCCCTCGAAGAGAAGCGCTTGAAATCTCCCCCGCCCTCTGCTGACGGGAACTCTGATGACGAGGACGAACCACCAAGGGAGCCTGCCCCGTCTCAAGAGTACCGAAATAATACCGACATTCCCATCCTGGTCTGTGGTGACTACAACTCGATGGTCGACAGTTCCGTATATGAACTACTTGAGAAGGGTCGCATTGCACCCGACCACCCTGATCTAGTGGGTCATTCGTACGGCAATTTCACAAGGGATGGGATTGAGCATCCGTTTAGCCTTCGTAACGCGTATGCCCACTTGTTCGGTACCCCGGACGAATTGACATTTACCAACTACACGCCGAGCTTCTCTGGTGTCATTGATTATATCTGGTATACTACGAATACCTTAGACGTAGTAGAGCTGCTAGGCCCACCCGACTACGAGTATCTCAAACGGGTGCCGGGGTTCCCGAATTACCATTTCCCGGCGGACCATATCCAGATTATGGGAGACTTTGTCTTCAAGCCGCGCAAGGATAAGAAGCCAACACCAGATCAAGACAAGGCCGCCGGTAATTCGAGGAACTAATCTCGAGATACGAACTTACGGGCAACCTGGCTGTATCTTGGCTCAAGATTATCAACAGTCCCAAAGGTCGGCAATAGTTACGATAAGGACGCCTTATGACAGGGTCACACGTATATGGAGGTTCAGATCAAATTCGACGCATTTCCGACGCATTTCCCCTACTCTTAAGGATGGGTTTTGGGGCCAGTGGTTGGACATTTCAGAAGGAAGATGAGGAATGGCGATACAGAAAGAGGGTGAATGTCTTTTTTTCATGAGACCATATGATCCTTTATTAAGAACTACCCCGCACATTTTCCACAGTTTCGTTATTTTTGGCGTTGAAGTACCCGATGTACGTTAGTTGCTTCTACCAAAGAAATCAAGAATGGTGAGGCGTTGTCGCGTCTTACGCGCGCATCGTCTCGCTCTTTCAACTCACGCACTCCATGATTTCCCTTGTTGCAATGTGCTGCTAGCTGCTCTTCGTCGTTCCACATCCGTGATATTATGTGCTTGGTGTTGACCTCGGGGGCCGGGGGATCTTGGGGCTGGACGGCAGGTTCACGGGGACCTATTACAGCACGATATTGCTAGATGAAAGAAAAATGACATGACATGACATGACATGGATTTGGTGACTCTGGCTGAGGATAGATATTCAGGAGGCTGGGGCTCTTTACACACGTCGGCCAGGGCATCGGCATCGGCATCGCATATGGAATGCACGCGGTTTTGTGAGACCGCTCCGTCAATGATTAGGTATGAGGATAGCTTGGTTTTTCTTCTCCCTTGGGGAGGATGGAATTCATGAGGTTTTGCACAATTGACTTTGACTTTGACTTTGAGATTACGTGAACGTACCTAGATTAAGTAAGTGGACTCACTTGAGTAGTCCTAATAGTCTATTGCTCTTGGTTGATTGAATTAGAGAGATGTTAATGAAGAGTAGTAGCAATATTAGATAGGTAGCCACCCGGTGTTTGTGTAAACAACGGATAAGGGGTTAATCCACTGGTAACGTTACGTACTAGGTATGTACATGCTAAGTACTATCTACATCGACTTGCTTTGCTTAGTTTTCATGAGCATTTTACTTCTTCGGGACGGTGGCTATTTTATTGGTGCGTAGGCCACTGTCGGCGCAATTAGCCACCTGAAGAAGGCCAAAGATAAGGCCAGGACGTCAAGGTTCTGCCTGTGGGAAAAGCAAGTCTTCGGGTGAGCAGCCACTTCGGGCGGTGATTTCGATGAACATGCTTTTACATCGCGCCCAACCTATAGACAAAAGTCCTTCTCCTTTCATATAGTGCTTAACTAATGTGATAGGACGGCATATTGCTCAATAGGGGTTCGTTGAGATCATGAGTTCTTCACGATGACATTCTACCTACCTACCTAAGTACCTAGGTAGTTAGGTATGTACGAACGATTGAATATTTCGTTGCCGGGCATTCATCTAACCAGCTGACGAGACAGGGATATATTGAGTATTCATCTTATGACACATCACATTTTCCTCTATGCGATATATGCAATGTAAGTAGGTATACATCTAATACTAGAGATGTCTCAGCAGGCACCTCCATACTGAAGAGGTAGATTATACCGGTCGACTTTTCCGGTCAAGTCAGATCTGACCATCTGACCATAGGGTTGTAGTCTTCTGATGGTGGGGTGTTCGTGCGAGTTTGAACTAAGAGTTGAGCCTCAATCACATCCAGATTCCATAGTGACAATGTTGTATCATAGGCTCGGAAATACCTAGGAGCCCCCCCAGATACCATCACTGGAGGATGCCCCATCGCATGGGTGGGTGAGTGGCAATGAAACGCTATCTTATGCACGAAATCCTGCATATATTGCGCGATCGAGGTCACCGAAAGCAGGCCTTTATCGGCAAGGACGATACGAGGACTTCCGAAAGTGCAAAAAGAGTGTCGTATCTGCATTTTATAATCCTCAGTAAATAAACCGGCTGTGACATGCATTGAAAAAGCCGGCTGAGGGATATGGAGGAGTCAAGGCTCATTGACCATATTCCGAACATGTACCTAACCTAGGTTAGGTCTTAGGTACCTATCTTTTGCCGCTACATTGCCCTGCCACTTTTCCTTTTTCTAATCTATGAATTTCGATAATCCTGCGTTGAGATAGAGACAGCATCTGATCTTAACGCAGTCAACAGAAATGATGCTGACGGCCCATGGCGCGACTTCCTCATGCAACTGTCCTCGTACATATCCGCTTCATGTATATTAGGACTGTCTTCTCGGTATGTCTAAGTATTTCCATGACATAAATAAAAAAAAATTGCCCCCTTAAATTGTAGTTCTGGATATCATCTTACTTTATAGCATGGGGGTGGTATAAGCTGAAAGCGTATGTGCTAAAGTACTTACCTAAGTAGGTAAAAATTTACGGAAAAGGAGGGCCTGAGGAAAAGCCTTCCCCTAATGGGCAGATCCTACTTTAATAAGAACTCACAGTCGGAATTGGGAAACAAGCTCTCTTGGGTTTACTTTGGTTTACATAGTACCCAGACAACCAAGAATCTTCACCAACTCGCCTCTTCTTAGTAGGCATGGCAAATAACAATTTCAAGATCAAACCTTTACCTTCGGGTGCTGTCGCCAAAGTGCCGCCAGTCGCACTCTGGCTTCAAACCAGCGCTGCGAATTTCCAGCTGGTTGATAACATCAAGATCTGTAAAAATATTGAGGGGTTGGCAGACAAGACAACCGACCTCCTGAAATATTTCGCAGCCGAAGTTACAGTATAGTGACCACCCATGATATATGAGTTTAAGTTGTGTATTGAAAATGACAATGCTAACTGCTACTGCCCGAGCTACCTAGTTTCCAGTATCCCAGAATCGTATAACCGCTATCCATTTTGATGAGCCTGCTGTTGTTCCTGTGGAGGAGGGTTGGACGGTAGACCTTATACCTGTACATCTAGTGGGGGGAGTGATGAAGGTTGAGGACGAGGTGCTCAACCCGGAGTTTTATGTTCATTTGACGAAGAAAGCGCAAGTGTCCGGGGATTTTTTTGCTGTTCTATTGTTGTCTCAGATTGGTATATGAGAGACCATGCCTCCATCTCAATGAAAGTACTTTGACTTCGGCTGTAGTTTTCTACCTGATTCCAGCCTCTATCGCCAGGGACCGCAATTGGAGAAAAACCTCATAAACGGCCTCCTGGCTGGTTTCTGATTCCCTTTGATCGAAATTTCTTTACTGTCTGTAATCAAGATTTCGAATCTGAAGTCTCCAGGATGGACCATAGGGATGCTCAGGCTGTTACTGTGAAGTTCTTTGAAACTAAAATCTGAATACTTGTTAATTAGGTCTCTACCACCTAAAGTTATAACATCAAAACTTGAAAGATTAGGCCCTTACTTCCAATTTGATTCCCAGAGCCGTTTATCGAGGTACTGCCTAACTGTGTTCGTTGGGAGGAGTTTTCTCTAGGAGCCTCCTCGGTAGGATATTCCCTATTGTATTGACGAGCGTGCCCCTGCCATCCAACTTGAAAGCCACATTCATAATTAGGGCATATAGCCCGTCTCAGTACTAATACAGCATTAGGTAGTCACTCTACAGGAAGTTTCCATCGGTAATTAGGAAAGTTACCTTGTTCCCAGACAGGCTCCCCAGTGTTTTTGTCGAGTAAGGCCAAGAATAAATAAGGCGCTGGCTCTCCACAATTACAAGTTAAGTCTGAATCAGTCGTTGAAAAAGATGACATCATCGTATGTGATAGCGACTAAAATTGAACGGAGGAGACAATCATCCAAGCTATCATAATTTCGGCCACTAGTAAAGAGGACTTCTCATGCTGAGTTGATAAGTTAAGAGATTCTATAATAACCTAGATGATATGACTTTCACCGCGAGTAGGTAATATGTAAGTCCGTAAAACAGTCAACATCTTATTTAAAAAAAAACTCAAAACTGCAATAATACCAATGTCTTAAAAGAGTAATAACCACTCAGTGTCAAGAGCTGAGATCAGCTCCTTCGCACACCAAATACAAAGAAGCTTTATGGTAGGTACCGCAATCAAGAAACCTAAGCCTATATATCGAGTTGCCAACCTTAAGTACCTGTATCTCGTTTTCCAAAAGAAACCAGTCCTCTCATACCTTTGATATTAGCAAACATACTAGGTGCAAGTAGAAGAATGCTGAAATAACGAGACGAAGTTGGAACTGGGAACTAAAATGGCGTGGGGAATTTCTAGGTTACATATTAACCTACATCCATACTAGGTAGGCAATAGTAACAAGTGAGTATGTCTAGTAGCAGCCTACCTACCTGGCTAGGGGCTATACTAAGTAGATACTCAGTACCTGGTAGGCACTAGGTCCTGTTCATGCATCAGAGTGTTATATGCAATAAACCATATCGTAGGTAGGTACCGCCCAGGCCCCAGACTCGTAGGTAGTAGGTACCTAGATACATACTTGCCTAGTACCTGCTGCAACTTGGAAGTGCACAGTGTCGTTTAGATTTTCCCGGGTATCATTGCATGTTCTAAGTACCTGCTAGGTAGTAAGGATGGGATGTCTGAATGTTCGATGCAAGTTGTTAAGCGTGCTTGCCGACTGATCGTCTGTCTATACCCAAATGCCAAGCCTAACACTGCCCTCAAAGGTACCTAGGACCTAGGTATCTAGTAATCATTTAATGCAAATAGAAATACCTTGCGATGTGCCGTCAGATCTACCGAAAATCGGGCTGGGCGAGCATAAGACTTGCACACCTAGGACCTACTGTAGGCTGGGCTGGCTGGGTAAGCTTCCGATAAGTTCTTGCCGGGTGTCCTCATTGTGTCGGTTGGTCTTTTCAGCTTTAGTCAAGGGTGTACAGCTGTATATCATTACGGTTTTAAGCCTCTAAGCACTAAGTAAGTACTAGGTAGGTTAGTTCTGGTAAGTTCGGACATATGCGGGGAAGTCCAGGCATACATAGTACGTAGGACCGTAGGTACACAACCTTGAACACCCAAATAGGTAGGTACCTATTACCTGCCTAGCGTAAGCAACGATTGGCGGTAAATTTTTGGGGGGAACCTTATCTTACGGATGTAAAACCCAGGCCCAGGTCCCAGGACCCCCAGAGCCTCATTCTGCCTCATCAACCGTCCTTTTTCACCCGATGACACAACTCCACCTAGTCGAGACAGCCCACACCGGTCGTACCTATTGCGAACGATCTGGCCGCAAATATGTAGTAATCTGCACTTCATTCATTCGTTTAATCATTCGTTTATTCATTTATTGATTTATTCACTCATTCATTGGGGAAGATACGAGGTAAAACGAGCGAGTAATACATAGTGCCACCGCTATTCGGTACCACTGTGGCTAAGCACCTGGTTCGGTATGTATGGTACCACGACAACTAGCAACGTCGGCGCTGACTGCAAGCCTAAAAAGTCTCATCTAATAACATCCGTCCTGAGCAAAATCGAGATGGACTGGAAGAAACCCAAAGCCTAAAGGATGTGGCAATACCCTACTTGTACCCTACTTGACAGCCTACTTGACAGCCTCGCGCATTTTCGACCCTCGCCCACAGACCCCAAAGCAGAGGGTAGGCCTTCTGTTCTGGAAGACGGGAACCAGGCTTTGCTAGGTATTGTACATCAGGGGTTGTTACTACTTCCCATCGGATGGACTCTGGTTGGTGCTGCCATGGTTCTTGCTCGATTGGCTTGCCATTTTGAGCCATTCCTTGGCAAAGTCTGATGTATGATTACCCATCATGGTCCTGTTACCAGTGAATTCGAATTCGCGAACGTTGAAGCTACCCGCTCCATTGATGGTGGTATTGGAGAATACGGAGTCGTTTGAATTCATCTTCGTGCTTGTAATGGAAAAATCCTGCCTGGGGGTAGGTTGCTGCGAAGACATACTGCGCGACGACGAAGTCCGATCAGTCGGCGGAGGCTCAACTTTTGGAACGTCGCTTCTTTTACTCCTTTGATTGGCCTGCTTAGGTAAGTTTCATTAGCATAAGCACAAGTCTCCCATCCGGGTGTGTGTGTGTGTGTGTGTGTGTGTGTATTGGTACTCACAACTGAATGCGATGCTTTTCGGCTATGATTATCCTTATCACTCATAGTTTCAAGTGAATCTGAATGAACCATGGTTAGTAACGCGTTTCTAAACCCTGTGCATTACATCCAAAGTTATACTAAAGAAAGTTGTAGGGGAGACAATCGTCACGTACCGCGACAGGAAGAAGTACTAGACTCGTCCGTTTTTCTATCTGTGCCCTGGGAGCCGCGTTCTGACTTTTCTGGTTCGGGAGTCGTTTGGCGAGAGCTTTCGGTCGACGTTGATTCTTTTAATACACTTATCGTAAGGAGGAGCGTTGTCTTATCATGCTCTAAGGACTCGAGGCTCTGAACGATGCGGGACTCGGTTGTGCGAGCGGAGAAGGCATTGTTCAGCCTTGTTATAAGACTTGGTTTTGGTTGCGGCATATATCGAGAACAGAGGCTCTTCAGGGTCGCAATCTTGGGGTCCATGGAATCAATGATGCATTTTACTTGACACGTGTGCAGTGCGGAGTTATCGACGATGCACGTTATTGTTTCACTAAGGACAGTCAACTCGGTGTGCCAGCCTTTATAACGTTCCGGTGCATGCCGAAGGAAGTCGCGGAGCTGGGATATTGAGTCGAGGATACCAATAGCCGTTCCTATCAGCTGGCCCGTTGCCGCGACGGCTCCAAGAACCTCCATGGATGTAGAGCTGTATCAAATATGTCAGCGATTTCGGTGAGTTTCCAACCCTGCTGATCTGCTCTTGTTTGGTCATTCGCTGTGGCCTATCGTACTAGGAAGGAGGGACGGAAGTAGATCGGAGGATGGGAGAAGATAAAATGCTTGCAGAAGTCCATGTTGCGAAAAGAAGGCATATATAGGTAAGTAGGTAGGGAGTTGAGCGTTTGGACAGGCTGAGAGAGAGGCGGTACTATATGATATTACTTCACACGAAAGAACCCCTCTAGCAAGCTACCGACGACCCCAGCCATTAATTATATATCTATATATCTAATAAAGCAGCATACCTCTTTCGTATTGCGTGGCCATGACCCATTTTGCCTACCACAGGATAGCTTTCTTTCCTAAAAGGACTATTCGTGCTCAAGTATTAACCAATCGAAGAGTTTTCGTTGAGAAGTGGGATTCTGTATGTTGACGTGGGACTGTTAGAATGAAAGTTTTTTTAGCATTCTTGAAATGCCTTCTGAATACAGCCCAATTCATGGTAACGTGATTGATATCTATCCATAGAATGATGATGATACTGGAGGTGCTAATAGGTGCCAATGCAGAAACACCCCTCCACACCCTACATAATATTCACCACATCCATGTATGCATGGCCTGGGCTTTTAACGATCGTTGGTAATTGGCTTGATTTCGGTCTTGCGTCCTAATATTTCGTGCATGTGAGGATATACCTTGCGGCACCTAAAAAACTTGGGAAATCTACTGTCCACGAAGTACACACGCTTTTGGGGTATATGTAGGTACCTAGGTCCTAGGTAATCAGAGAATTACACCGATATATACTACTTGGGATATAACTGCCCGGGTTTGCATTCACATTCACATTCATCGTCATCGTCATTGGACATAAAGTTAGATATTGAATTAAGCGTACGTACTGTATTTGTATTGTACAATACCTAGGTCCTAAGTACCTGGTATATAGTATATACTACTTATTCCCATTATACCGGAACAACCAGGTGTGGATCCTAGATAGACCCACTTCAGTGTGGTTTTATACAGCTACGTAGTGTAGTTAATACTCTTTAAACCTAAAAAATACAACAACCAAGTAAGAAGAATCATCACAAAACAACGGATCCGAGAAGCGCACAGGTAGCCTGGCAGCTCAGGTCCCCTGCAATTAGTTTGACCTGGACTGACGTATTTATATTATTATTACTAGGGTACCTACCTATTCGAATTGAGCAACTCGAATAAGTCACGTGAATGGAGATGTCGCAGACGAAAAAGCGATCCGAAGTTGATCCTATCCTAGGACCTAAGACTGCCCCTTATGCTATATAATACCCATCAGGTACTTACCTAATTGCAAGAGCAAGCGACTACCACCCCAAGCAACCAGCGAACTCGCAAAGGTCTCCGGTTGGCTTCGAAACGACGCTGCAAATTTCTAGACCGTCAAAGACATCAAGATATGCAAAAACACGGAGGATTTAGCGACCGTTACAACTGATTTATGGAACCAATTTGCGAGATTAAGGTACAGTTTTTGACCCTTTCCCTAGATACAATTCGAGAAATATGCTGACTAAACTCTTCCGAACCAGTCCGCTGCGTCCCAAAATCGCGTAAGCGCTAATATTCATATCGAGAAACCTGTCGTTGTTCCCGTCGCGAAAGGGTGGGTAGTGGACCTAATCCCTGTTTGTATGATGAAGGGAGGAGCCGATGGTAGACGGTAGCAAGATGTAATTAGGAGAATACGTCTATCTTGCGGGTATCGGAGCACTTCTTTGCTGTATTATTGTTGTCTCAATTGAGCAGATGAGAAAAAAAGCCGGAACCTACTAGGTAGCTTTTCATGCATTGGGGTTTCATCTACGGACGAGGCTAGCTATACAGATGTACTCTGAATGCATTTCTTAAAAGTTTTCTTCAACACTTTGGATTCAAATCCTAGTGCTATTCTCTAGTATGGTAGTATGGTATTTATTTAGGTAGGCCTATGGAATAAGAACGCTTTGGCTTGCGAGATCTCCCAATGTGAAGGGTTAATTGATTTTCCCAACTTCTGTCTAGCAGATTTCCCCATCATGGACGTCAATCCATTTCATTACACAGCCCGGGCAGTTCAGTGGTGTGTAAGCCGTCACATCACGTACCTCATGCTCGAAAGAAAGCTGTGATAGTTGCCTTCGGATGTATTCCGTCAACTCTTCTATTACCATCAATGTTAATAGTCTCAAAATGGCCGTAGGCCTTCGTGGTATTACCAAAAATGCATCCGTCTCCTTTCAATATGATGTCCTTGAAGACATTTTTAGAATGCTTTTGGGCTAGTTGCTATAAAGATAGATGCGAATAAGTATGGAGTTTCGTCATATAACAATTGATCTAATAAATTACCTACTTACTGGTTGAAGTTGGTCAGGTTGGCCGTCTTGATTTTCGAGGAAGCGGAGAAAGTCTAGATTTCGCAATAAATTAGCAAATTAACAACCTAAAAGAAAGAACGCGAGTTGGAGGGGCGGCCCCGCATACATACCATTACATGTTGGACCTGTAATGGCTTCTGTATTTTGGCGCTGTTCTGGTTGTGGAATGTCCTGTGTTGCTTGAGGAGAATTATGAACCAAATGTTACAAATCCCAAAACATCTAAAATCAGAAAACCCACAAATAGGAATGTCATCAACCAATCATGGTTAAACTACGGAGAAATGGATGTGTA
>MU386043.1:0-35359 GCA_022497145.1 Rostrohypoxylon terebratum
AAAGGAAAAAGGCGGTGTTTTTCAACGCGTTCGTGTCGCGATTTTGAAGTGGATCGCACCTGGTATGTGCGCATACTGGTATGTTGGCTTATATGACAGGTTCAGGTATGGGATGTAGCTGTTGTACAGTCAAGCTTGTGTGCTTAGGAGAGTCCCTGTAACATAGAATAAGATCGAGTCATATTACAATATATTGAACTATAAAAGGGTGTATATATGAAGCTACGGAACTAAGCGATCTAAAGACTTGTAAGATGCAGGAATTTCTATGATTATATGTAGCTGTTGTACCTGGCTGTTTATCAAGTACTGAAAGCAGGTACATGGAACAAAGGATTGCATGATACTAATGAATTGTGTAACTGAAAGCAGGGCATATATATATACTGCTTTTGGGTGTATCTTTGTGTTTGGTACTGTACATTATAGTGTATTAAATACAGGTGTATGATCCCTATATTCAACATTCTTTGATTATTTAAAAACTTTCTGTCGTTAGTAATCGATTTGTAACTCTACACTCGATAAACAGCACCGGGAGGCTCATCCGACGACTAGTACCATGGAAGGGAACTCTTTTACATTATGTCCGAATAGTATATGCAGCCTCCCCAGTTTGCGAACAGGGAGTTGAAGATTGCAAGACCGGTGATTTGCCAATTGATACTTAGTCCTACATATGCAAGATATTTTGTTAAGCTTAATTACAAATCAAGCTTAGGGGTCGATGTCACTATTCTATCTGATGGAGTGGTTCTTATATATGAAGATATGGTTCTGACTGCCCGGGACCCGTACATATAACAAATCATATGTCTTCGGCGATATTCCACTAGAGTGGGACGTGCATAGATATGTTACTTTATCAGAGTTTAAATCCTGAAGGAACTTCCCGTTTAAGCGAATGGAAGACTATGCCTGCTACATCCTTACCTAGGTAGTGTTATGCAGCGGGAAGCAAAATGAAAATGTGACTCTGACAAGTACTAAGTACCTATAATCTATATACTTATAGGAATGTAGATGAATGGCTCTGATTACGTCGCGGCCTACATTTTATACTAATGTGATGTCATCATAGTTCAGTTCGATATATCTGTACTGGTGAATTAGCTTCGTACGCTTACTAGTGGTTTACTCAAGTCCTGTGTCACGGGAGCCATGCGGACTAGCATGACCTACATATGTATGTGACTCCTGCATTGTGTACCTCGCTACCGTTCTCGAGGTGAATAGGAATATATTCTTATATAAATATCGGAGGTAGTTGTGTCTTTGATCAGAATTCCTGGACTCTCATCCCACAGGCTAGCACCTTATAACTCGATCTGATCCCCCTTTCAGAATCGATCTAGTGTGAACAAGTAATTCGATACCGTTGAGGTTATTCTTTTGAAGTCAACCAACAATGCCTTCCCCTAATCGAATTGTAGAGCTTTCCTCCATTATTGCTAAGGAGACGGCTAAGCTCGATAGCTTCTTTACGGAGAATGGATTGCCTACACCCTCTCTAGAACCAGATACACTCTGGTCTCTACCTATACCAGAATCTGCCACAGATCTCGAAGAATCTCGAGTGGCTATCATGGAAGCTTGTACTGAGCTAAAAGCCCTAGTAACTGGCCCCAAGGTCTTGCTCCGTCGCGATGTAAGTATGCCCCGTTCTAGAGAGGAAAACTTTGTTCTAATCAATACTCACAGTGGAGTGCAAACTCGAGCCTGAGGGCGATTATTCGCTTCAAGTTGGACAAGTCGTTCCCAGTGGGCGAATCTACTTCGTTTGAGGCGATGTCAAAATTCTCTGGTATCAGTGTAAACACCATTCAGCGAATTATCAGACATGCTATCATCAACCACAACTTCTTCCAAGAGAAAACTCCGGGTGTTATCACCCACTCTGTACTTACAGCAATTACAGCTAGCGATGAGATCGCGCGGGCTGCCCTCACTGTTGAGCTAGATGAATTCTTGCCTGCTGCCACGAAGGTAATGCCATTCGATCGACTTAGAAGCACAAATACTGACCTGTATAGTTGGCCGATGCAATGGAGAAGTGGCCCAACTCTGAAGAGAATAACGAAACTGTAAGCTCTTCTTAAGAAACTCAGGTACTTTCGACACAGAGATTAACAAAACTCCTTAGGGATTCTCCCTAGCCCACAACAGCGATAAAGGCATGTATGAGACGCTTATTCAGTACCCTGAACGAGCGGACAGGTTTGGGAAGTATTTCTTCGCAGACAGAGACGCACCCGAGCTCCTGCCTGATAATTACCCATGGAAAGGGGACGAGACAGTGATAGACGTTGGTGGGTCGCATGGCGTTATGTCGATTGCTCTCGTCAAGAAGTTCCCGAACATAAAGTGCATTGTCCAGGACTTCTCGGTCAACGTGGAAGAGGGAGCTGCTAAGTTACCCACCGAATTCAAAGACAAAATCTCTTTTATGCCCTAGTGAGTTTATCTTGCCAAGAATTGAGTAAAATATCATACTGACCCGGTTTTTCTCTAGCAACTTCTTTGAGGAGCAGAAAGTAGTTGGTGATGTATATTACTTCCGCAACATCTTTCACAACTGGGCCGACAAGTACTGCATCAAGATTCTGCAGAACCTCATACCCGCTCTTAAGCCTGGCGCTAAGATTATCATACACGATCGTATCATGCCAGATTTCAATTCTGTACCCAAAGCAGATGCCCGGAGAACAATGTGAGCACCTCGGTCGCTTAGGACCCAGGACCCTGATTCATCAGTATAGAGCTAACGCTTAGTAGGAGAACGGATTTGGGGATGATGTTTCTCCTGAATGCGAAGGAACGAGAACATCACGAGTGGCCCGAGTTATTTCAACGGGCTGACCCCCGATTCAAGTATCTGGGCGCTCGTCGACCTCCAGATGCCATGAGGTGGATCATAGACGCGGAGTGGCAAGGTTAGAGATGGCATACCTAGGCCCTAGGGATATTGTGTCGTACTTTTTTTTCCCCCTGAGAACCGAGTCTTGGCAGAACTTTCCTTTTTAGTGTAGACATAAAAAATACTAATACATAACCTAGTAGAGAGCACCCGCAGCCCCGCGCGCCAATTGGTCAGATTCCTGAACCTTAATCCTTAGATTCAGTTATGATTTAGATATTGATTGGTTGCTTGTCTCTCTTAAGTGGATCTCCTGCTCTGTGAATACCTCGTTCAACTGCTTTAGGCCAAGCCTCTTACTTAATAACTACCACCTCCACCTGCTCCACACACCTCAGCCATTCCCTTCCCCACCTTCCTAATTAGGTAACACTTTTAACTTTTACACGGCACAATGACCAGCAAAAGGTCAAATTCTTTCCTTTCAAAACCATGCGATATTCAATGTTACTAACGACACGAACATCACAAGCAGCGAAAACTGGGATATTAACTTCCTACTGAACGATGCCATATTGTATTATTAGTTACCGAGAGTTTAGGTAATCAGCTAGGTTAGGTACATCTTCACATTTTCTTCGATTCCATATCGTTAAACCCTCTTCTAGAAACGTACCTAATCGACGGCACCCCATAAGAGTTAATCAACAACAGCTAGAACGGCGTTGATCGCGGTAACCAAGCCGGCAATATTGTCATGAGTAGAGAGTTTGGTTAGGAGAACTTCGCTGTTCGACTTGACGCTGATAGAACACGTGTGACCTTCAACCGTGTGATCCTTCTTGGTAAAGGACATGTCGAAGCGACTATCTGCTTTGTGGATGGCGTTTCTCAGAGCAACTGTGTTGTCGTGGCACGAAATGGGCCCCCAGATGACCTTGTTACGGAAGGTGAGAGTGCAGTTGAAGATGTGGCCTTCGACGGAATGGTTCTTATTTTCGAGCCAGACATTGAGTTGCTCAGTCATAGTGGTATTGATTTCCCCTATTTGAACTTAGCATATGAATGGGCATTTTGTTTGGGGGTCGCGCGGGGGTATGTAGTGCGATTATGATGAGGGCGGGCTAAGGGCTTGGAATCGGGACAGGAGTAGGATAATCGGGATGATGAAAAGAGGGGCTTGCATACGCCACTCAAAGGTGTAACAAAGGCTTGATCGTAAGTGCTTGGGGGTGGGAATAGCTTCAATTCAGATGATAATCTTCATGGGCTTCAAAGATGCTCCAAGAAGCAGAATCTCTAGAGTAAAGCCCAAGGACACAAGGCCGATTTATATAAACCGATTGGTAGCGTATGTAACACGAGGACCTCCGACTCCCGATAGCAGACGATAAAGCGACATCCATTAACCTATCATTGTAAATAAACGAAAAAATCATGAACAAGCTTTAATAATACATCCGAAGGTATAACAACCTCAACGCGCCGTTAGCGCACGTGAATTCTACGAACTTCCGATGTAATGCGGGCGCCCAGCCGGTGGAAATGTAGACTTTGCGTGCAGGCGACTCGTTAGATTTCGGAGTAGACGAACGCCCGGGCGTCCAGCAGGTGTACTTTTCACAGGCACCCGGTGACGGCAAAGCAGCCGATGATGACGGAGCGAGTAGTTGAGCGCGATTCCATTCGCTTATGACGACGCTTTCGGATGCGACTAGCAAGGCTCATAATTACGCCAGAATCAATGAGACGGCGGAGGCGCTCACCTGAGCGACGCACAATGGGAGGTATCCGATCTTTCCGATTCACACTGCCGGCTGCGACGCCGCCGGGAGAATATTTGCTACGCGTTGAGGAGGGGCCTGCGTCTCATGCGGCGCATAAGCAGCATATCCCTATGCGGAGTTCTGCACAATTTTACGTGGCTTGCGTCCAAATCAGGATCGTCAGTGCAGGTGCAGATAAAATGCAGATACTGTCTGGAGCGGGCCGAGACGCAAGATCCTTGGTGTGTATAAGGGGATGAGCCCGGAGTCTTCATCCAGGTCTTCTGGTCGTACTTGACTAGTAGGTAGTAGGTAGTAGGTACCTAGTTATACTGACCCGGGTCCGGCTCTTTGGCCGGAAGGCATGCAGGAGCAGCATGTTGTGGATCAATTTTAGATTTCCAAGGGATGGATTAGAGATTAGGAATATTAGGGGCAGAGGGGCAGAGATTCGCGCTAAGGGTACGTCACTACTGCGTATGAGCAACGACAAGCGGGATTTAACGGAATAGATCCGGGCGGATTTCTCCCTTGCATGACTACTTACTTTTAGAGATCACTCATAACTTAGGTAGGGATCACTTTCAATCTTAATATTTATAGGATTTACAATCACATACATGTTTACTTTTTTCAAACACATGGGCTCAAATGATGTAATTTTTGATTGGTCATACTTTTAACGCCGAAATGCTAATTGGAGCTGGAGAGTGTTTCAATCGGACGGCTCCGAAACTCGGGGCGCCGAGTACGCTATACTATCAGTCATTTTTACCGAGGATGGTTAGGTGTTCGGGCAGAAGCGCAAGCGTAATAGATAGATACTACTATGACAGGTGTTGATAGTCATATCAACTCAATCTCTTATTAGCATCGTCTTCGATTACCATTCACCCTAAGGGTTAGTTCAACTGGAAGAATCATATAAGACCGTCATTGTCTCGCTTTGACGATACTAACTTCTTGGTGTTTTTGGTTGATACCCCGCGAATTGGACAATACGAATACTCCACTCTGACCACTCTTCAAAAGGGGGGGTTCTAAGCTTGAGTTTCTTGGATAGTAATTCGTCATGCCTCTCACAACGCCGTCCGTGTTCCCTCCGGAATCGCATGTGTTTTCCAAATTTGCCAGTCGTCGAAGTGTAGTCCATAGTACCAAGGGTATCGTATCATGCTCGCAAGCGCTGGCAGCAAAATGCGGCATCGAGGTGTTGGAAGCGGGTGGCAATTGCGCTGTACGTGCTGACTCCTCCGGTCATGTATATTGTTCAAGTATATACTCACATCTTAATCTAGGATGCGGCCGTAGCTGTCGGTATGTCTGATATTACGAGTCAAAATGAAAACAGAGCTGAATCTTAATGAACTTCCATAGCCGCCGGTCTTAACATGACGGAACCGTGCTCCACGGGCATTGGTGGTGACATGTTTTGCCTCTTCTACGATGCCAAGACGAAAAAGGTCTCCGCCCTGAACGGCTCCGGCCGCTCGGGGAACAAGTGCACCCTCGAGACTATTCGTGGCTCCCTAGGCTTAAAGGAGGGCGAGTTTGGTAAGATCCCAATGGACAGCGTGCATGCCGTCTCCGTGCCGGGGGCAGCAGCCGGATGGGTCGACACAGTTGAGCGATTCGGTAGCGGCAAGGTCACCCTACAACAGATCCTAGCACCGGCGATCGAGCTTGGTGAGAAGGGTTTCCCGGTCGCCGAGGGAGTGGCGTATTTCGTAAGCGACAACCCCTAAGTCTGAGAAATGAACCGTCTTATCCTTATTCTGACTCCTATAGTGGGACAAATCCGAAGCGCAAATTAGGAAGGCCTCCCCTAACGGCGGCGAAATGCTTAAAAAGGACCCGAGCGCACAAGACGGCGTGCGCTCTCCTAAGGCGGGGGAAATCATGAAAAATCCCAACCTGGCCCAGACATTCCGGGCTGTGGCCACGGAGGGCAAGAAGGGATTTTACACCGGACGCATTGCGACCGAACTCGTGAAAGTGGTGCAGGACTTAGGCGGCCACCTCGAGCTAGACGACCTAAAACACCATATGGAGACCGGCTCTGAGCCCGTGGACCCGATCTCTCTCAAATTCCGCGGCCAAAACGTGCGCGACCTTCTCAAAGGCAGCGTCGACACCACATCAGAATCCGCAGACATCGGCCTCGAGCTATGGGAACACCCGCCCAACGGCCAGGGTATCGTGGCGCTAATGGCGCTCGGCATAATCCAAGAGCTCGAATCTCAAGGCAAGATCCCGACCTTCTCCCCGACGGACTTCAACACGGCGCCCTACCTGCACGCGATCATCGAAGCCCTGCGCATCAGCTTCGCCGACGCCGCCTGGTTCGTCGCTGACCCGAACGTCTCCAAAGTACCCACGGACTCGCTCATCTCGCAACCGTACCTCTCCTCGCGCGCGGCGCTCTTCGACCCCTCTCAGGCCTCCTCCGTAGTAACGCACGGCTCGCCCGCGCTGCAAAGCAGCGACACCGTGTACTTCGCGGTGTCCGACGCCTCAGGCAACGCGATCTCCTTCATCAACAGCAACTACGGGGGCTTCGGGACGTGCATCGTGCCGCGAGGCTGCGGCTTCACGCTGCAGAACCGCGCGGCGAACTTCAGCCTGGAGGCCGGCCACGCGAACGTGCTGGCGCCGCGCAAGAGGCCCTACCACACCATCATCCCGGCGCTGGTGACGAACCTGCACGACGGCAGCTTGCACAGCGTGTACGGCGTCATGGGGGGCTTCATGCAGCCCCAGGGACACGTGCAGGTGCTGCTCGGACAGGTCGTTGGGAGGTTGAGCCCGCAGCAGGCGCTCGATGCGCCGCGCGTGTGTATCGAGGCGGGTGGCGGCTCTGGGAAGGGCGACCGCACGGTGTTTGTGGAGGAGGGGATGTCCGCGGAGACGGTGGAGGGGTTGAAGGCGCTGGGGCACGAGGTCAAGGTTGTCACGGATATGGGGAGGGCGCAGTTTGGGAGGGGCCAGATTATTCGGTGGAGTGTGGATCCGCTTGAGGGCGTTGGCGTCTGGTCTGCTGGCAGCGATCCTAGGGGTGATGGAGCTGCCTATCCTTTGTAAGCTGTGAGTTGGAGACGTTGGACTGTTGAACTGATTTACGGGGGCTGGGTCTTCCGTGTTAGAATCTACTAAGCGGTAGTTGGCCATGGACGAGCTAGTCAGTAAATATTAGTTCGAAGTATGTACAATGAGATCTTGAATTGAGATGAGTCTAAGTGTATTGTTGTAAGATTCTATACATCATTCCTTATTTCTTATGAGGATAATCATATCCCCTTAAGTTTTATACACGACCCTTGGCTGTACTGTAGCAACCTATGGTCCTATGTAATCATATCATGTCCTATCTTGGTATGTAGGCAGTCCAGTCAAGTACTTCTCTATGAAGCACATAAGCACAATGGCCGGGTTATAGAACCAAGTTGTGCAATAATACCTGATCGCCTGATGCTCTACTTTTGTTATTGTCGCCTTTTGACATTTCCTTACTCCTTAGACTCGGGCGTCCCCTCTATAGGAGTTAGGACACCCTTCTCTTCCAACATCTTAGCTAGAGAGCCATCTTGGTGCATTGAGACGAGGATATCGCATCCACCGACGAACTCTTTATCAATGTAGAGTTGGGGGATCGTAGGCCAGTCGGAAAATTCCTTGATACCTATTCCCAGAAATCGCCATGTCAGTTATACATTTTCTCTTGTCTCTACCCCTATGACGTCAAGTCGAATTCCATACCTGATCTTAATTCTTGGTCTTCGAGGACGTTGAAAGCGGCAAATTTGTTAGGGTCGACTCCCTGTAAGCCGAGAATTTGGATGCTGGCGCGGGAGAAGCCGCACTGGGGTGTCTCGGGTGTCCCTTTCATGAACAAGACTACGGGGGCAGATGCGACGGCCTTCTCAATGGCTTGCCTTGTCTGATCGGATAATAGTCGTTGTTGGAAGGATGTTAGAAACGGCGCAGGTCTCAGATTGTAGGCGGCTGGGCGGACCATAGGGCGGGCAACGGCTTGCCGCAGGGTCTGTCGCCGAAAGAGATATTAGTCATGATGGCTTTCTTGGGACAGACAATGAGATGATGGGCTCAAGGGGGGCATACCGCCGAGAACAAGGATCGCGAGAACATCTCGGTGGGATGTACAAAATAATGAGAGAAGTTTATCTTTTGGTATCGTTTATCGTTGGCGGTTGAAAAAAGTTCCAATTGAGCTGATCAATCAACATTATCGGTGATGTAAACGGCTTGCTCCGGGAACTAACAGAACCTTGAACAGGGACAATGAAAAGTGGGCAGGGGAGCTCGCGCCACATTCAGAGTAGACCAATCAGCGCTCAATCGCATCTCATTACCAATCGAGTACGTAGACGGTAGTACTATCTAGAAGGTACTTTGTACTTTGCACGTATCACATAGGTACTATCCAAATTTTGTGTATCTCATTCACGTGAGTAGAACCCAAAGTGGCATGAGGTGAAGAAACATGTATTAACTTAAACTTGGAAATGTCAAACACGCCATAATGAGACACTGGAGGTCGGACACAATCAAAACAAATGATATCATTAAGGTATATATAATGTTTCACTGGATTCCGACATCAAATGTTGTCGTTCGAGAACGCGCAACGGCCTTCAAAGGATAAATGAAAACCGGAGTACAACGGTATGTACAACGGTATGTAAACTTAGAGTCTTACATAGATTGAAACGACCTAGGACTCGAAGCAGCTGCCACCAGATTCATGTTAATGGAACAATTTACAAACATTGACGGACAAAACTAAAAATAAAATAGCACAACTCAAGGCTAAGCTACATAGCGTTACATAAGTATTTAACCAATGGCTCATGATATGATTTGTAACCGTAGAGCCGGCTTCAGCGGTATCGAAGTTGACCACGTGCCTAATTGCTGACTCGAAGGACTCGAAGGACTCGAAGACGTTGTTGATATCATTGGTCTTGCTAGGTATGAATATCATATGACCAATTATGGTGGAAGCAGAGATGGTTTACCAAGAGAATAAAGAACGGGAAATATGCATTCGACCCTACTTCGATTGGAGGGTTATTGGGGTCTTTGTCCGGATCGTCATCAAATCGTCAGGAAGGGTAAGAGGCAGGAAGAACCTCTGTCTACAGTAAGACCTGGAGAATGCATATGAAGATGAATGTTAATACTACGTAGGTGTGAGTATGCTAGTTTTTCATTGGTCGATACCGCAATAAATTGGGCATTGCCACTTATGGACTAAGCTTTCCCCGCATTCTGAGGAAATCTTGGCCAATCAAATGTCTCACTTACGATTTGATCGGCGAGTCGGATCAATCTATTGCAGATTAAAAATTGACTTTTTGCAGTCGGGGCTCGGGCGGATTAGTCGGCGGTCGAATGTTCTGCGTCGATTTATTCGCTCTAACAGGCCATCAGCCATCAGCCATCGGCCATCGACCATCGATCATCGACCAACCATACCACATCCATCCACTACACAGAACTCACACATCATCGCATCACCTGGCATCACCACCTTTCTGCCTCCCGCCCCTCCCCTCACTCTTCTTCCCCTTTTCTTTTCTTTTATTACATAGCCAGGTTGCCCGAACAATTTACCAATTGCTCATGAGCGCTTAACCATTTATTTAACTTGCCTCTACTGAAGGGTCCATACCTCCAATTGTTTCAAAAGAAGTGAAAAAATTTATCAAGAGAGAATAACCGATTTTGTAGACGGTTTCGAGGCTGTAGCGTCGAAACCTCTGCAAACTAGCCTCATGTCGATATAATTGTTCGAAATACAGGGACGTCTTCATTTGGAAACTGGCGAAACCCTTCTGACGTATTCGACCACCTACCGTGCCCTTCGAGACCCCGCTTCAATTATCCGTTAAAATCGTCCATAGCCAACTCTACAACAAAGAAAGACAAGAACTCGCCACTACCAAGATGGTCCTCACCCACACCACCAACCACACCTACTCCCACCCATTTCCGACCGTCACTCTCGCCTTCTTCCTAAGGTACTACTCGCCTCAGCTCAATCCTTTCTCGAGCCATGTCCTCTCCACCGACACCATTTCGTCGCACGTCGACCCCAAAACCGGTCGACTGCACACGACCCGCATTCATATGAAGAAGACTCGTCTACCGTCGGCTGTGGTTAAATTATTGCCTAGCAGTGTCACGGGTGGAGGCGGCGACAAGTCAAGTTACGTTCTCGAGACTAGTGTCGTGGATATTAAGGAAGGCTGGATGAAGACTGAGAGTAAAAACCTGAACTATACGGGAGTGTTGAGCGTAGTCGAGCAGCAACATTACTCTGTTTCTCCTCCCGACCAGGCCGCGCCGGCCGCATCTCGCGCGGCTATCCGACCGTTGACTCCTAACACTTTTGTCACAACCACTTTTTCCTACCGATCTACTCTAGGCGGCGGAAAACGACAGGAGAAGACAGTAGGCGAAGTGGCCGACGACAACGAGGAGCATGGCCCGCGACGGTTCGGTGAATGGATCTCCGGTTGGGGCGCTAGGCGGATCCAGCGCAGCATCGAATCAATTGCGTCCAACAAGACCGACGACCAGATGGTCAAGTCTCGCGATGGCATGAGAATTGTCCTCGAGCGACTGCGGAACAACGGCGTCCTCTCCGTCTTGCGAGAGATTAGGGAGCTCAAGCGACGAGAGGGAAAGACCCTCCTCGAAGCGTGATCACTCACACGACCTCGGACGATTCTGTCTCAAAAATCCTGTATATCCATATCTGGCATTTTCAAATTAGCAAGGCGTTGGGGACTAAGATAGGTGGAAGCAAAATTGGGGAGGGGAAGACGGTCTCGAATTCATCACAAGGAACGAATGTAACTTGGACTGATACCATGGCGAATAAGGGAAAGGGGAAGAAGAACGGGAGGCAGGTTGGCTTGATGAGTCGGGTGGTGCCCTATGATTATTACTCTGATGCAACCTACCTAGGTAGTTGGGTAGGACATGGTGTAGTTCGCTCTTTCTACTCCCCCCTCATGTATCAATTGATTATGATATTTTTTAACGATTTACGGCTTTCCAAGGTGGTTATGTTTGTTTTTTACGCTTTTTCAAATTTGAGGTCTCCGGGCTGTCTTGAAGCAACACCGTTTTACTGTCTAGCAGGCTACTCTAGTATTGCAAACAAATGGCAATACCTTCTAACTATTCGCTAATCGTTGATGCTACATCCGAGTATTGTGATACTGTGGATTTTCTTGAGATGGGGAAGTCCGCCAGATCAGTCTCTAGGAATGCGTTCTTGTACCAAGTCACCTACCGAGCTCGAATTGATATAACTTCAAATTTCTTCTGTCGTTCCTTGAGGATCAAGACCCCTTAAACAATGCATGTGATCTTACACCATCTACTCACCATACTAGTCCATCTACGGCCTACGAAATAGTATGATCTAACCGATCGGCGAACTTAAAGAGGACCTAGTACAGTTAGTTCACATGGCAGCATGGGAGGTCGGAAGATATATATTCATGTAATTCATTAAATTCATTCGTTGTATGTTCAATTACCTAGCGACGAGGTAAAGTGCCATCTCGGCCATTACGTGTGGGACATCCCACTACCCCGATCGGCTAGCTGCATCCATGATATACACCCCATTACGTGACGTTACGCAGCAACCCTGTCATCGTTCACCCCTACTAATAACCCATCATCACGGCGCCGGCGGCAGCAGCAACCAGGCCCCCGATACTCCTGAAGCGGAGGCTAGGGGCGGCGCTCTTCTTGGTGGCCTCCGTAGTGCTGCTTTCTTTCGAGGTGGCGTTTCCACCCGAAGCGAAGGTGGCGGGGCCGGTGCCGTTGCCGAGGGAGCTGGCGGGCGGCTGGGGGTAGTCGGGCTCGGTGGTGAAGGGCTGCAGGCTGCTGAGGCTGTCGACGCGGCCGAGCAGGAACTCGAGCTGGCGGAAGGCGGCGCTGGGCGCGTACTGCGGGATCATGTGGCCCGACAGGTCGACGCTGACGTACGTGAGCCCGCGCTCCGTGTGCGCCGTGCCCAGCACGCCCGCCGCCGCGATCGTGCCCATCGCCGTCTCGTCCGTCTCCGACTCGATCTCGTCCGCCGTCGACAGCTTATGGAAGGGCACGAAGAAGGGCTCCGTTGGCGCCGTTTGGAAGCCTAGATGTCCGCCCCACGTCGTGTTTTGGATCGTCAGGAGCGTGCCGTTGGGCAGCAGGATCATGTCGAGGGAGCCGTGGCCGATGATCACGTTTTTGGTCGCGTCGATGACGTGCGGGAGAACGACCCAGGAGGATGGGTCGGACGTGTCCTCGCCGCCGACGAAGACGTTATGGGAGGCGCAGGCTTCCCAGTTCGTGCTTACGTCGGCGTGGATGGCTTGCTTCACGTCCGTGCGGTTGAAGTAGATGGACCCGCCCACGGGCAGGTACTCGACACTGCCCGGGAAGCCGAGCACGTCCCAGAGCAGCGGACAGGTCGTCGCGACTTGGTACACGTCGAAGCAGGGGTTGATGCTCAACGCCTCGTTGAGCACGTCGTCCCACAGGCCCTGGCACTCGCGGCTGACGGTGTCGGAGTAGTTGGGGGGCTGCGGGCCCGAGGGGGGGTACACGAGGTACTTGTCGTTGTAGGCGGCGAAGCCGCAGGACTCGTGCATGCCGTGGATGTACGCGCTGAACGAGTCGTTGAACGACATCAGGTTGTGGTGGTAGTCCACGAACGGCACCGTCGTCGTCGCGTCCTGCACCGTGCCGTCGCCCAGCACCGGGTCGTAGATCATCATGCCGGACACGTCGTAGTACGTCGTGTCGTTCTTGTCCAGCATCGCCGACGCGATGTACGGGCAGTAGGCGCCCGCGTACGACTCGCCCGCGATGTACACCTTGTAGCCCTGCAGCGCGAACAGCTCCATGAAGTTCTTCCAGAAGCCGAGGAACTGCGCCGCTACGTCTTCCTCGCTAGTCGCCGTCACCTTGCCGCGAGAGAAGCCCGTGCCGATGGGCTGCTCCACCCAGACGACGTTTGTGAGTCGGTTCCAAGACCAAGGGTTGGGTACGGGCTTCAGGGTTCCGTATTGCCATAAGAATGGGCCGTTCTCCTGGATCAGACCCTCGAATGAGGAACAGCCAGGCTGTTTTCACAATTAGTCGAAATGAAGCAAACAAGCAAACAAACAAAGAAACAAAACGGGGAATGGGGCGGGGCTCGCTACTTACGCCGCCATTGAGCCAGAGAAGGATCTCCTTCTCGGTGTTGTTGGGGGTCGAGGTAGGGAAGAACCAGAAGAATAGCTCGTCCTTGTCATCGGGATTGTCGGTGATGGGCAGGTAACCCGAGTAGGACTCGCCAACGTCGAAGTCCACGTCAGGAATGCCGGTACCATTGACGGCGTACTCTATTGGCGTGATGACATCACCGGTTAGCTATGCGTTTGCTAATGTGTTGGGGGTACAGGTTTCTTACTGGTAGTGTTGTCGTTCAAGAACTTGGGAGCTGCGACTGTGCGCGTAGCTAGAAAGTGCTCGAGAGTGTTCTGGTCAATGGTAGACTTAGGCGTCGGGTCCCTCTTGCCCACGTGCTGGAAGCTTCTCTTCGCATCCGCGACGGCAGTGACGGACAAAAGTCCGGCAGCAAGCTTGGACCAGTGCATGGTGCGTCGTGTGGTTATTCACAAAAGGGAATTGAGGTATTATGAAAAAACCAATTGAGCGAGAAAGCTTCGTCGAAAATCCAGACTCGCTTTTTGCCGAGACTCTGGCCAAGACGGTAGCTGCAGGTGATCCGAGTGCAGATGCACGAGAAGGTTGAAGATGGGAGGAGGAACCAAAATAAAAGGAATCCGGGAATCTTTAACAGCATTCACAAGAGTGGATCAAGATCCAAGATCAACAACCGAGTAGCTCCTATGGATACATACGAAGTACATACATGAAGTACATACATGAACTAGAAAGCTCTGCCGGGATTGTCGAGTCCGTCAAATGGCAACTCGTCCTGCCCGTCCTACTGCACAGTACCTACATTAAGCTTTGACTCTTTCGCCGTCGCTTGACACTTGCAACTTACCAGGATAGGGAGCTGGTCTAGATAGCCCTGAACGGCCTCCAGCTGCCACCCCACGTCCTATCGGATACGACTTAGTGATGCAGAGAGGTATGTCCCGAGTAGCCGTGCGGCGTGACACATGGAAAATAGAAAGCTAGACAAATTTGAGAAGCAGAAGAATGGAAATAAGAGGAAAAAATGAGCAGTGCCCGGCAGTGCCGTTCAGGTGCCCCCAGGTGCTTGTCGATCCGAACTGGATAGCGCAGATCGACCACGTCCTATTATGCATTCACCTGCGTCATTTGTTCACTCGTATCGTTGGTATGGCAACATTCAGCATTGTCATCCTAACGTCAAAAACTTTTACAATGCATTTTGTACGCGCTTCGAGGAACGCATGAATCAAGGTCTCAGACAGATCAGCCGTACCTAGTAGAAAAAATAAGGCGTAATTTGATCTACAGCTTCTCCAATGCCTCCAATGCTACCCATACCGGCATACCCTGCTCCAAGCACATGCATACTAGGACCTAGGTGCCAATCTCGTCCATCGTCCCGCCGTGACTTATCTGCGGGGAATTGCACGAATGAGACAAGCGGCAGGATCCGATTTACCAATGCGGCTTTTGCCTATTTAGGAAGCTCGCCAAGGACCCAGTAGCGGATTCCACGATAAGCATTTTAGCAATGTCCTCCTATGGCTGAATAAGGAGATTGGTATCACACCGAGCTTCTACAACCATTCTAGCGGTTACTCGTAGCGGATAGGTTTAGTTAGTTTAGGACGATGAAGCTTTGATAAAAGCCTTTCTAGGTACCGAGTTGAATTCGAGATTTTTTTTTTTTCATTTAGAGTATCTTGAGGAGCACCATGTCAGACTCGAAAATGGGAGGAAAGGAAAATACGAGGTATGTCCGTGGGGTACTCAGTTCAGTCCTGTAGATCGATCCTGCCTATGCATCTATTGCGTCGATGGCGTCGTACCCGGAAGGCGACGGCTTAGGCCGGCTTGTACTAGACGAACGGAAAAGTAGACGGATCCGGGATGAAGACCGGCCGAATCGTTGTAACCGGTCCTACTCATAAATCTATCAGTTTCAAATATGAAGGTCCATATTACTCTGTAGTCCGAAGTTGAAATAAGACTTTTAGCGTCTCTTAGTCTATCGTTGTTTTCAAATAAGAGGGGACTCGCTCGACGAGACCACGTGCTCGCATGACAAAATAGGCGATTCTAAGTATGGCTTCAAGTCTCGTTATGTCCATGTTTTAAGGCTGGGTAGGTATGTAGGTAGTGGGATCACCTAGGTCTTCCTATTGTTCGTCTTCTTCCCTCCCTTGGCCGAAGATGCCGCCGCCGCCTCCTCTTCGGCAACCAGAGCTGCAATATCTCTCTGGATCAGCCACTCTTTTGTGCTATCCATAAGCTTATCTAGCATCTCTCCACCCTCTAACACATTGAACAAGTTGTGAACATCTAATCCGCTTCTATGGTCTGTACAGCGGTCCTGGGCGTAGTTATAGGTCCGGATTTTGCTGCTGCGCGCGATGTTATCCTGACTTAGCACACTATTCCTTAATGACTGTGCTTGTTCCTCCCGTTCTTCCCTCCTTCGCTGGCCGATACGCGATCGTAGAACAGCCCACGCGTCGAGGCGATTTCGATGCTGCGATCGTGAGTCTTGCATCGATACCGTAACGCCCGTCGGCTCGTGGGTTAGCCGAATTGCACTCTCCGTCTTATTGACATGCTGGCCGCCTGCACCGCTAGCCCGCATTTTTTCTTCCTTGACCTCCTTCGGGTCTATGTAGAATATACTCTCCGGATCATTGAAGCTTTCGCCTGGCCCGCCGGCCTCCTCTTCGGCGAACAAGGGCAACACCCACACGGCCACGGCACTAGTATGTGTGCGCCCGCTTGATTCGGTCGCTGGCACGCGTTGGACTCTGTGCATGCCTGCTTCTCCCCGAAATAGATCGTACGAGCCGGGGTCCAGGATCTCGAGGATAGCCTCTTGCAACGGTGACTCGCTCATGCCGTAGACCGTAGACTCATTGCCATCGGTCACCTCGCGCTTCATCACTTTGGTACGTATACCCTTCCGCTGACAATATCTCTCGTACATGCGAAAAACGGAATCTGCGAAAAAGCGGCCCTCCAAGCCGCCTGGGCCTGGCCGCACCTCAAGAAAGCAGGGCATATCGGCGAAGGGGTCGCGCGGGGTAAGAGAGACCGACAGAGCGTTGGCCAGGGTGTCCATCTTGGCCCTGACGACAGATAGCTCGTCCTTGGCTAATTGGCGCATCTCAGCATCTTCCGATTCTATTAGGCCATTGAGCTCTACGATCGTGGCCTGGGCGGCGTTCCATTTGTGGAGAGCATCTGCGACACGAGATAATTCGCCCACGCGCTTGGCAGTGTCGGAGTTGTAGTCCTTCTCGAGGGCGCTTGCGAGCTTGTCATGTTCAGCAGCGAGGTTTTGTGCGCGTCGGAGGAGGATGGGTGGTAGATTCTTTCGTGCATCTTAGGAAGAACATTACGAATTAGCAAAGCTCTTGACCTGGTACGTGACCTAGTATAGTATCACACGTATATGGGTGTGTGTAGATGCATGTATGGATGAGATGATATGGATGAGTGCGGGATGATGCGGTGGTGAATGTGGATGATGTGGTGAAAATGATGAAAGTGGTGAAAGTGGTGAATTATGTACCTGTGCTAGCGAGTCGCAAGAATTGGCGGGTTTGCGATTGTGCCAATGTCTTTAAGCAGCCACGGCACAGCCATTGTGATGTCAACATACTTTCCCCATTAATAGAGCGGAAGGTTTCTCTTCATCTAAAGAATCATAAAATTAGAGTGCTGTGTACCGCATTTCTAAGAAAAAAAATGCGAACTCATTTCTGACTGGTAAAGTACTAGTACATTTGAGATAACCTTAACATAGTTCCAATCGATAGCGATAACATCCATTATCCTACATAGGTCCACTTACTAATTAAACCCTATTGTAGCACCTCTTCCTTTATCACTACCTACCTGCCTACCTACCAGGTCCTACCTACCTGTCATCTCTCAAAGCCTCCATTAGTCATCTCGTACAACATCGCGTGCTACGTAATACCTACCTACCTTAGGTAGGGTAGGTATGTACGTAATCAGACTAAAGCGTGGCGCACCGTGCCACGCTTTAAACTTAACCTGAGATAAAACTCAAGGTATACAATTATAAATTTCTAATGACAACTTTACAACTTCTCAAACTTCACCTCTCAACTAACGCACCGCAATCGGATCACTGTTTCAACATGATATCTCGAGTGACCTCAGACAGGATCCAGAGCAGGCGCTAATAAGCAATGCCGAGCAATGCGTCACGCTTTACTGGCTTAAGCAGAACAACAATAGGCTGTGTAAGGCCACCTGAGATAAGGAGGATATCGAATGCCTGTGAGAGGAAATTCTTGATCAGAAAATTCGCTGTCTCCCGAAGTGACAACTAACTTCGGTACATGAACCAATATAAACTACTAAAGGATACATCAAATTAAGTCTTAAGGAGATCCTTCCGATATGTATCGAATCAATCAAATTGTGTCTTCGGGGGATTTTTTGGTACTGTAGGTAGTTACTTGTTACTCTGGGAGATATTCATGTTTTGACATAATAACCTTTCGTAAACTCAGAGTATCATAGGTGACGAACTTCTTTGCATAATCTCGCACTACCCACCATGAAATGGAATTCCCCTCCTTAACATTTGACACATGACACGGTCGATCCGATCAATCGTCCAGACTATTCAGATGAAAAGAGTATATGAACGGTAGCCTCCTCGGGGAAGGAAGTAATGGGTCGATTATCCATTTACTGTCTCAGTTCATGCCTAGCATAGGCATGTAAGAGTGTATCAGTTCAATGATATTTCGGTATCTTATTGTTCTCTGAGAATAACACGCAACTTCAAGTCATGATGACAACACAGGAGCCAATTCCAATCGCAATCATTGGCAGTATGCCACAGCTTCACTTCTCGTTGGAAAGGAGATATGCTAATTGATTATACTCTAGTGGGCTGCCGCTTCTCGGCGGGGATCGACAGTCCACAGAAATTGTGGTCTGTAGTCGCCGAAGGCCGAGATGGTTGGACTGAAGTTCCCCCCGACAGGTTCAATGAGCAATCGTTCTATCATCCAGACCCTGATGCTCCAGGTGCCATAAATCACAGAGGGGGGCATTTTCTCGATCAAACAATAGCTGCTTTCGATGCTAATTTCTTCGGTATACCCCCTGTAGAAGCGGAGGTCATCGACCCACAACACCGTGTGTTGCTCGAGACATCGTGGGAAGCGATTGAGAATGCCGGGATTCCTCTGCAAAGACTTAAAGGCTCAGATACCGCCGTTTATGGTAAGGAGAAAAATTCTAAGTGGTATTAATAGCTAACAGAGACAAAGTCGCAATGTCTTGTCATGACCATGAACAAGTGTCCCATAAAGACCCTCTTTCGTTTTCTCGATATCACGATACTGGCATCTTTCAGTCATTCCTAGCTAATCGAGTATCCTACGCATTTGACTTACATGGACCATCCATCATGCTTGATACTGCCTGCTCTGGAAGCTTGGTAGCCATACACTCAGCTTGTCAAAGCCTCCGATCCGGTGAGGCTAAAATGGCACTAGCAGGTGGAGTCGGTATGATAATCTCCCCTGATCAGATGGCTAGAATGTCATCAACTGGGTGAGTGTATACGATACTTGCTACTAGTAGTTGGGAACTTACAGATTTTATTAGTTTATTCAATGACCACGGTAGATGCTATACCTTCGACGCTCGTGGGAGTGGATATGGTCGTGGGGAAGGCGTTGGTATGGTTGCGCTCAAACGACTGGATGATGCTCTCCACGAGGGTGATAATATCCGGTCTGTCATTAGAAGTTCTGGGGTGAATTCGGATGGCAGAACAAACGGTATAACATTCCCAAACTCGTTGGCCCAAGAACATCTGGCACTATCCTTGTTTCGGCACCTGGATTTCACGCCTGTTGAGGTGCAATATGCCGAACTCCATGGAACTGGAACCAAGGTAGGAGACGTTACCGAGATGAAGTCTATTCAAAATGCTTTATGTAAGGGTCGCGATAAGAAAAACCCCCTCTTCCTTGGCGCATCAAAACAAAATATCGGCCATTCAGAATCCGCTAGCGGAGTAGGGGGCCTCATAAAGACTGTTGTTTCAATGGAGAAAGGTTTGATTCCGCCAAATATACTTCTCGAGACGTATAAACCGGGAATCGAACCAGAGAAGTGGAATATGAAGGTAAAGTCATTCAACATTAAACATTGCGCGTTATATGATTCTTAGCTAACCGCGTTAACCAATAGATCGCTCAATCTCTCACACCATGGCCATCCACGCAAGCAATCCGAAGAGCGGTAGTCAACAGCTTTGGATTCGGTGGAACAAATGCCACTATTGTTCTAGAATCTGGCAAAGACGTCAATTTTCTGGCATCCTCCACTATTGTGGACGGGAATGACAACTTAGATGCACACAGAGGGAGCACTATAGGCCATGAAAACGCCTTGCAACGCTTATTCATGTTTTCTGCCAGATCAGAATATTCCCTCACCCATTACATCGACAAGTTCAAGAAATACCTCTCTAGCCAGGATAATATTCAACTAGATGACCTTTCATACACCTTAGCCTCTCGGCGATCACAATTCCAATGGCGCTCAAGTGTGACTGCGTCGGATATCGGGTCTTTGATCAAAGGTCTTGGAGCTGATGAGACTCCAAGGTATAAGGCCTCTGGTAATACTCCAAACGTATTCATTTTCACTGGGCAAGGTGCTCAGTGGCCCCAAAGTAAGTGGCATTTGAATTACATACTACCCCTTTTTCTCACCTAAACCCCTGAAAGATTACATAATGATCATTACTAATCATAGACCTGTCAGTGGGCTACCATCTGCTTTCAAGGGATAATGAATTTTCTCGGTCTATTTCTCTCTCGGATAACATCCTCCGGGAACTAGGAGCTCAATGGAGTTTGGTCGACGAGCTGTCCCGAGATGCGTCCACAAGTCTAATCAACCAGAGCAAATATGCCCAACCAGCAAGCACCGCAATCCAAATAGCGCTCGTTGACCTTCTAAAGAGCTGGAATGTCCATCCCACTGCTGTCATAGGCCATTCTGGTGGCGAGATCGCGGCAGCATATTCTGTGGGTGCGATCTCACATAATGTGGCAATCTGTATCTCATACCATCGAGGCTTTCTTGCAGAAGAATCTAGAAATCGAGCCACCCAGACCGGTTCCATGATGGCTGTCGGACTTGGCCAAGTTGATGTTGAAAAGCGGATCAGGCAGCTCGCCATCTCCGGGATTGAGGTTGCCTGTATCAATAGTCCTTCTAGCACTACGGTCTCCGGTGATGTCAGAGCTTTATCAGACTTCGAACTAGCCTTGGATGCTGATGGTGTATTTGTCCGTCAGCTCAGAGTCGATACGGCATACCACTCGCATCACATGAGGTTAGTAAGTGGTTATTATTTGTCTCGGTTAGAAGGGTTGCACTCCAGTTCCGCAGATCCATCCATGCGCTTCTTCTCTACAGTCACAGGAGAAGAGAAACAAGATGGCTTCGGTCCTTCATACTGGGTTCAAAACTTGGTATCCCCGGTTCGCTTTTCGCCTACCTTAGAGAACCTATGCCATGAAATCGGACAGAAGCCTTTCAACATTATTGAAGTCGGCCCCCATACAGCTTTAGCGGGTCCCATTAGACAAACATTGGAGGCTCAAGCTGAGAGACCGTCCTACAAATACATCCCGACGCTCATTCGGGGAGAGAACAGTCGGAACTCACTCGTGGCCACAGCTTCCAGTCTTTTTGTGAGTGGATGCGAATTCGACACGGGCGCAGCAGCATCACTTGGTAGATTGAGTGGATCGCCTGCCGTATTACGAGACTTGCCTCCGTACCATTGGGACCATACCACAACTCACTGGACTGAATCGCGTCTTAGTCGAGAGTATAGGAATAGAAGGCACCCGCATCATGATTTACTTGGATCTCGGATCATCACATCGCCTGACAATCAACCTAGCTGGCGCAATATATTGCGCATAGATCGTCTCCCTTGGCTAAAAGACCATGTGGTGGACAATTCTATCGTATTCCCCACGGCGGGGTATTTGACTATGGCGATTCAAGCTATGATCCAGTCAGACCATGACCTCCGACCATCTTTAGTAATCGAGGGCTACCGCTTGAGAAATGTTTTCTTTAAGAAGTCATTGACATTGCCGAAAGACACAAAAGGTATCGAAATAGTTCTGACCTTGAGATCCTCTGGAGACAATGAGAGATACGAATTCAATGTCTTTTCGGTATCTGATCAAGGCAGATGGGAAGAGCATTGCACCGGAACTATTTCGACCATTGTCGCAGCAGACGTCGACGAATTCAAGCCGGGCCTAGGCACGGGCCATGATCTTGAATATTCCAAAACTTGTCTGAGAAATGCACGGAGCTCATGTACTCGGGCTGTTGAGAAGAGTACATTATACGCACAAATGGCAACAATGGGGAACGAATACGGTCCTAGCTTTGCGGTCAATGAAGAGGCCTTGTTTGCGGATAATCAGTCGTTGAACAGTATCTGCGTTCCAGATATCGCGGAGCTTATGCCGGCACGATTCATGCAACCACATCTCATCCATCCTACTACTCTTGAGGGAATCATCCAAACGTGTGTCCCTTTGTTCCAACAACATTCAACTCAGGGTCCCGTCTTGCCCCTCCTTATAGAAGATGTTTTTATTTCTGCAGATATCACAAGGCAGCCGGGCGCTCGACTGGCAGTTGTGTGTGACTTGAATGATATACTTACTCATTCAACAAATTTCAGCACCGCCGTATTCCAAGTGGATGCGCATGGTGAGCCAAAATGTGTCCTCACTATGGAAAGAGGTGAAATAAGAGTGGTTGGCGAATCTCAAAGCTCGTTGGATGCTGACGGAAACGACAACATTTTCAAAATGCAATGGGGTTTGGATGCTTCATCTATAACGGCCGAGATGCTGGAATCTGTCATTATTCCTTTCCAATCAGACGAAGTGGGCATGTCTCAATCAGAGAAGGTTATCCATACCTTGACCACATGCGCTAGGTATATCGACTGGGCTGTCAAGAAGATCCGTCATGACAAACTACCCGTAGCTGGCAACTACAGAACTCATCTTTGGAAATGGTTTGTTAAGTTTGTCGACTCGGAGGCTGGGCAAGCTCTCATCAGAAAGAGCCCTAAATCCCAGGATGAGCTAGATCGATTGACGTCAAAAATGGGTGTCGAGGGCGAGGCAATTGCCCGTCTCGGATCTGAACTAACCGCTATTTTGATTGGTCAAACTGACCCCCTCATCCTATTCCTCGAAGATGAGCTACTGTTTCGCATGTATCATGGCGATGAATGGGCCCGCCCCAACCGTTATATAGCAGATTACCTGAAGATTCTCACCTTTCAAAAAAGGAACCTAAAGATCCTGGAAATCGGTGCGGGGACCGGAGGAACTACTTTCCAAATTCTTCAGGCGTGTAGCCCGGATGGCGAGGCGTTTTGCTCCGAATACATGTACACCGACATATCATCAGGTTTCTTCGATCCTGTACGTACGAAAAGGCTTAAGAAATGGGAACATCTGCTTAAATTCCGGACATTCGACCTTGAAAGGGATTTGTTGGAACAAGGGTTCGAAGAGAATTCGTATGATGTGGTTGTAGCTGCAAATGTAGTAAATGCTACACGGTCTTTGTCAACATCACTAAGCAAAATTCATCGACTTCTGAATCCAGGCGGGATTCTTGGACTTATCGAATTGACCAAATTGAATCCCTTCTTGACCATGATATATGGTTGTACTGAGGGATGGTGGGCCGGAGTGGATGAGGGAAGAACAGAAAGCCCTATACTGTCTGTGGAGCAGTGGAATAAGCATTTGGCCAATGCTTCCTTCTCAGGGGTTGACTTGGCAGCACACGACCTTCCCGAACCTGAACGGCATTCGGCACTATTGATCTCAACGGCGCTTGACAATGGAACGAATGGACACCACGCTATGCCGATAAAACTGCTGAATACTATACAGGAAGGGGAGGGCCACCGTTTCAGCGCTCAACTATGTCAAGGTCTTGCCCTTAGAAATTCAGAGGTTTCAGTAGTTGAATGGTCGGACTCCAAAGTCTACGAGTCTTGCGCGTACGTCATAATCGACTCGGTAGAGAAGCTGCTTCTCACAGATGCTTCTCCCGAAGAATTTGCAAGATTGATCTCGATATTATACAGCGCGAGTGTCGTATACTGGATCACGATAGCGGATGGTACTAACGGTATCGTGCCGGATAACTCCCTATCCGTAGGTTTTGCTCGCTCAGCTCGCAACGAGAACCCCAAACTGAAATGCTTCACTATCGATGTACAAGACTCTATCACCAACAACGCCGATCAGATACGAGACGCCATTTCGAATTTCATCATATCTACTCAATCGAAGCTTTCTAGTAATCAGACCCCCGAATTTGAGCTCATGTATCGAAATGGGAAGATGCACATTCAAAGATTTGTGTTCGACAGCAGACTGAAAAAAGCTGTTATCGGCGGTGTACGAAACCACGAAACTGAAGAAACTGATTTTCGCCAAATTGAGCGCGCCCTGAAAGTTCATGTTGAAAAACCTGGTCTCCTGGATAGCCTCTCTTTTGTGGATGATCTGGCCAAGGAGCTTAGCGCCGATGAGGTCGAAATCCAGTCTTATGCTTGGGGAGTGAGCTCCAAAGACGTCTCAATTGCTCTTGGCCAGATGAAACCATCCCATACTATGACGGGAGAAAGTGCAGGGGTCGTTTTGGCTGTCGGTTCAAACTTCGCATCTAAATACAAAGTGGGAGACCGCGTTGCGGTCATGCTGGGGACCCCATTTGCGAACCGATCGCGAGCGAATGGCCATTTTATCCACAAGATTCCCTGTCAAATGTCGTTTCAAGAGGCAGCATCTATCCCACTTGCATTTTCGACAGCTTACTATGGGCTTTTAGATTGCGCAAATCTTGGAAAGGGGCAAACGGTGTTGATTCATGCGGCTTCGGGAGGAGTCGGTCAAGCCGCTGTCAAGATCGCACAAAGGATAGGTGCAACTATATTCGCCACCGTGGGGAGCATTTCCAAGCGGAATCTGCTCATGAAGAAATATGGTATTCCTGAGAGACACATCTTCAGTAGTCGATCAACTGATTTTGCGACCGGAATCAAACGTCTGACTGCTGGAGTTGGAGTCGATGTTATATTGAATTCACTCTCTGGGTCTGCGTTCCAAGCATCATGGCAATGCATCGCTAACTTTGGTACATTTGTTGAGATTGGAAAGAACGACATTTATCGACGCAATCAGTTGGATATGGAGCCTTTCGACAGAAATGTGCGATTCATATCCGTGGATATGGTCGCCCTTTCTCAGCACCGCCCGAAACATGTCGAAAACCTATTGCGAAAGATCTTCAACGACTTTGAAGACGGACACATTTCTCTGTTACCCTTGACTACTTTCCCTATTGGAGATATCGAGAATGCTTTTGAGCTGATACAAAGTAGGAAACACACGGGGAAGATTGTGCTAGAAGCTGACACGCATTCTGTTGTCCAAGCCAGAACACAGCCGCCACAACTCCATGGTGACGCGACTTATATACTCGTTGGTGGACTCGGGGGTTTTGGAAAGCATCTCTGCCGTCACCTCCAAACTCGTGGCGCTCGCCATATTGCACTATTTTCAAGGAGGAAGTTCGATGACCAGACAAAGAGAACTTTGGAGGGAGAGCTGATGACGGAGCCTGATTCAGTCGTGAAGATAGTAACTTGTGATATCTCCGATGAAGATGCGGTCAAACATGCTGCTCAATCAATATCTAACAGCATGCCGAAAGTAAAGGGCCTCTTACACGGCGCCATGGTCATCGCGGTAAG
Organism: Rostrohypoxylon terebratum; assembly: GCA_022497145.1. NCBI lineage: Eukaryota > Fungi > Ascomycota > Sordariomycetes > Xylariales > Hypoxylaceae > Rostrohypoxylon > Rostrohypoxylon terebratum. Next base: position 25,727 of record MU386043.1, read on the forward strand.
TTGTTCAACGTTAAATCCAGGTCTTGTCTTGCTAACATTAGCTTCAATTAAAGGATCGAGATTTGTCTCAAATGACTCAAGATGATATGCGCAATGTACTTGAATCGAAGTACTACGGTACAAAGTATTTGGATAAGGCGTTTGCTACTGAAGACCTTGATTTCTTCATCATGTTATCGTCCATTTCGGCGGTGATTGGCACTATCTGTCAAACTAACTACGCTTCTGGAGGTACATACCAGGATATGTTCGTTCATTCTCAAATATCAAACGGGCGAACTAAGTTCATCACTCTCAATATTCCCCAAATTGCAGACACACATCCTCTCTCTCAAACCTTCATTGCTTCCTTGAGCAGGCAAGGTTGCCAGCTCGTTCCTATTGACTCAGCGTTGTCAGTCATTGATTATGCTATAAGCGGCAGAGCATTCCGAGATGGTGTTCATCAGATTACCTTCGGCTTGGACCCTCAGGCATTTATCAAGCAATCGCAGGAGGGACTTTCGATCCCACCTCTATTTTCCCATATTACAGCAGAGAGTAGAGGCTTGGAACATCGTTCGGGCCCTACCGCCGAAAAGAGTGTCGATGTGTTAATTAAACAAGCATCTTCAATAGAAGAAGCGGAGAAGTTGATACTCGCTGCATTACGAGGGAAGATTTCGTCACTGTTCGCGCTAGATCCTCAAGAACTTGATTTGGATACGCCCGTTGCAAGCATGGCACTTGACTCTCTTATAGCTACCGAGTTCAGGAACTGGATCACGAATACCCTCCAAGCTTCGATTCAAACTAGCGACATCATGCATACCTCTAGTTTGCGATCACTGGCTTCATTTGTGACAGAGAACTCAAGCCTATCGAGAGATAAGTGAGGTCATAACAACTCAACGGATAAGAGGGACAGGGATAGAAAGGGGAATTGACAAGTGCCCCTTCTGAATTATCCCTTGCTGCCTCTAGAAACAATAATGGAAGTGTTCCTAGAGTCAGTAGGTATCTCATTTGGGCGATGGAGAAGAGATGAGAGACTTGAAAAGTTACTAACGCTTTCCTGGCTGATGACGGGGTTGAAAGACGCAGGACCTTTTAAGTGATCGAACCCTTGCAAATCCTCTTTTAAATCACCAACGAAGTCTTGAACAATCTAACATCCAACGACATAGGATAGTAGGTGCCTTCACCAAAGTTTTTCCACTTACCCCTTTTTGTATTACGTAATTATATTTGGGACCGAGTATGATTACATAATCACTCTACGACACGGTCATGCGTATCTCCAAATGGTCACGGCCGAAGGATTCCGCATCAAAGACTTCAAGCTTCTTCCGAGCTATCTTAGAGGAGGCGCCGCAGCACAATAATGTGACGTTGTCGACTCGCGGACGTGACTGGCGATGGCATCTCATAACGCTAGGTTAAGGGAGATACTTGAGCCAGGCGAGAAGTTACCAGAGTTATATGGGGATGCTGTCTACAAAAGGATGAGCGAGAGCCCTGTCTGCACGAGCTTTACGGAGTTTGGCTTACCTGAGGCCGGGCGGTGTCAGCCGAAACGGGAGGATCTTTGGGTTGGAGTGCATAGTTCTCCGTGGCTGACGATATGGACTGATTTGGTTAGCTCACTAACAAAAATTCTTGCAGTGTTACAGTTACTGTCATTAATGGGGACGGGAAGGCGAAGTTGCTGGCGTCGCATATTGAAGGAGCAACAAAGATCATGAGAGGCATCACCGAAATTGTTACTTAATTGAGAAGGGCGCATCTCTGAATGTTATGAAACAACTTATGCTAGAAGCAGGATGTTATAGAACTGAATAAAAAATAAAAATCACTGTTTAGTAATGGAAGTGCTTGAAAACAGTAATTATTGACGAATTTTAAGCCAGGGTTAGGGTTGAGGGTGTAGCTGATGAGGAACCCTGGGGTTAGGGCGATGATATTTAAATGCTAGGGTTATTTTTGAAAAATCTAACCCTAATCCCATAGGGAGTGATACCCTAACCCTACCTAGGGTTACTCTGAAGTCAGCCTTAACCCCAACCCCAACCCCAGCCCTATCCCTAACCCTTGCTTCGAAATCCTTGGTAGGGATACATACTACATTATTCTCATCAGAAGTCTCGACCACCTGTGTTTATTACACGTTTTAAATCATTACATGGCTTGAAGGTAATCATACATGCCTTCCAACTTAACAAGACTCAGATTGAAGCGCAAACTCTTAGGTACCTACCCATCCATTTATGTATTTTTACTTCACAGGTACGTTGCCATTCTCAACAAAATTTGACGTCCTGCTCAAGATTTTACGTATGCCAGTGTTAAATTACCAGGTGTTTATTTCTTCACGTCGCGATTCAAAAGTGCTTATTAACGTCAACTTGTCCACAGTCTATGCTATATTATAATTTACAATGCTCAAGGCCTACTTCGCAAGATGATGTCAAAATAGACTCAACATCTGACTGTTCCAGTTCGCTATTCCCATTCATGTTATTAGCCTCTCGGCTAAGTGTTTCCGCCGATAGGGAGATATTCCAGAACCCCCCCTGCCCCCGCAAAGATGACCTAGAACGTTTCAGAAACAGTAGGGGTTCGGCTGTCACTTGGGACCATACTAAACTGCTTTGAGTCTTGCCCCCTGAACTAATGCATTCATCTGCAGGGGCTCCTCGCATCGCATCCATGGATACGAAATAAGCTCGGAACCTTTCACCTTTCTCCTCGCAAAGAAGCTTTGCAAAGGCACTGTAGGCTTTATACCATTGAAACAGATGTATGAGGGTTCATGCAGGAAGATTTCGACTACCGACATTAGCCTAGGATATGTCTCCTATTCCTTACATCTCGTCGATATCCCCTCTGTGCCACTCGCTTAGGATCTCTCCAAAGGAATTTGAGGGGCCAAGATATTGTTGAGATGAGACTGGATGGAAGCAAACCCTGTTAGTGTCATAGCGCTATCGAGAAAGCTTCCAAGCCATGCCTTGATGAGCGAGAATTCAGCCGATCTCACAGCTTCGGCTCCATACGCTAAATAACCAAGCAACCCTAGGATGGGTGAATCCTGCGGAGGTGTGGGTATCATCCACGACCACGGACAGGCGATCCGGGATATCATCAAAGCAAGGGACTTCGATAAAGAAGATTGCAACACCCTATGTAGGTGATGAAACTTCCTGTCAGCTGACCCGGATGTTTTGTGATGTAAAATTCTTCTTCTCCCCTTAAGCATTTACATCATTTGTACGTAATTCACTCCCTCGCTCTCTTGAAAGCCATCCGTCTGTCTGTTATTATCGCCGGTCGAAACAACAACATACACGTCCACTCCTTTACCTAAAATTCCAAGATACCCAAAGTCAATATGCAGTTCACTACTCTCGCTCTCGCCCTCTTCGCCGCCGCCGTCTCTGCCCAGAGCACGGCGCAGCTCATCTCCCAGATTCCCTCTTGCGCGAAGCCTTGCCTCGACGATGCTTCGACTAAGATCGGTTGCTCGACCACCGACACGAGCTGCCAATGCAGCAAGATCGACAGCCTGACTACCCAGGCCATCGGCTGTGTGTCTATATCCTGCAGCGCCGATGACTTGACTCGTACGTTCCCCTTTTGATCTTCCAGCTTCGCGTACCATTCCATCCGGGACTACATTTCGGATGGTGCGATAGTGAATGATTGACGTAGCTAACGCGTATAAACAGAAACCACCAAACTGAGTGCCGAAATCTGCGCGTCAATCGCATCCGACGCCGGAAGCGCTGCTGCTAGCTCGGCTGTTTCCAGCGCTGGTTCAGCTGCCACTTCTGTCATTGCCTCCCTTACGGGTGCTACCGCGACTTCCGCTACTACCGGGGCAACCGCGACCCCTACTGGCGCTGGTACCCGGGCCGTTGCCGGTCTCGGATTCGCTGCTGCCGTCGCTGCTCTAGCGCTGTAGGCGATTGATATCTTGTCGTAATTTCGAATTAAGGGTGGATTTTGTGGCGCGATATTTATACCTATGCTCAGAGCAATGTGAGAAAAAAAAGTTGATTGATACCTGTAGGGAAGCGAGGAAAACAATTGATTATATCTATAATTGTCTTAGCGATCTATCTTCTATCCAATTCTAGCGTTTGATTAGCTTTTACTGCCGAACCCATCTCATGTGATGATATCTTAACACCTGAGGAATTTTCCGTATCGTGTGTTTGTAAGTACCATGCGAATTGTATCGAAGAGAGCATCTTTAGCGTGGTGTGCATTATGATAGACCGAATATTCCCAATGCACCATCTTCGCCGCCATCGAAGTGACTATGCAGACCATCGAGTGCAGCGAAATGTTCCGCAAGTTCGTGACCTTTCTGTCGCAATTGTTCCGTTCGTTTCCAATCCCAATGCGCAGACTCGAATTCTTCCTCGGCTTCGGGGATGGCGCCACCAGTTACGGTGTGAGATGGCGGAGCCATACCACTCTCGATAGATACCCAGCCTCCAGGCCGTTCCGGTAGAAGACCACTGGCCTCGATGAGAACCGCGGGATGTACCGTTAATCGTCCGATCTTGAAGACATACTTGCTGATAGCGGTTGCGTGTATTTTCTTCTCCCAATCCTCGAGCGTTCCCTCATTCTCCCGCGTCGGGCCGAAGCTACTCGCATCCCACGAGCGGGGCTTCACGGCGCCCTTCTCGACGAAATGCGTCACTATGTAGAGCCACTTGCGATCCCAACTTAGGACACGGCTCCACATCTCGTATTTTTGGTATGGCTGAAGCTCTTTCTTGAAGCTACAGTGCACGGCGCCGAGCATAACGCCAAACCTGCCCTTGGCCGGCTTCGAAGGATCGGACGGATTCATGACAAGCTTCGTGGTGTCGTTATCGGCGATAGCCGCACACCCGCGCGCGAACAGGTGAGAGACGAGGTGGGATCGGCTCACATCGAGGTCAGCGAAGTAGGTCGAGTTGGATTTGTGGATATTGTAGTCGACTTCGAGCAGCGTAACATGCGACGGCGTAATGACGGGGTGGAAGAGCTTATCGGGGCCGTGAGAATGCAAGCGCCGCAGCGCAAAATGGGAGGTCATGGCACCAAAGACGCGGAACTAAGGGAGCGGCTTTTAGTAACTAGTTTATTCACAGTCGAAGTGTCAAGACGAGTAAAGGTGACCTACAGTCCATGCTAAAGGCAAGCTTTTCCAATTATATAACACAACCGCTAGAGCTATGATTCGACTTGTTCTGCCAGGACCTGTGAAGAAAGACTCCAACAATCCTAGCGCATTGCCTTTATAAGCACCATAGGCTATCGCAGGAACGAGGACAGGTCCGGCAACCCGTATCACCTTGTTTGCAGACGCAGCGGCAGAAGCCATGATTGCTGTTCACCTCGCCGCTAGCTTACGGTTCGACGACTGCTTAGACGAGGGCTTCGGACTCGTTGCGAGGGCTATAAGCTGCGCTCGAAGGAAAGCCAGCAGTAATATGGCCAGTGCGATTCCCCAGAGAGGGACGGCCCGTAGATAACACAACGCGGTTGTGGTGCACTTGGCGAAAAGAGTGTTGCTTGTCGGTGTAAAAGGCATTCGTATACGAACTAGGGTGATATCACAGCAATATTAGGATTGAGCGGCATACCAGTTTACATTGATATTCCCATGAAATTATTATGGGTAAGGTTGAACACCTAGTGAGGAAGAATATTATCTCTTCTCTTCGGGTAGGTTGCGATGACGAATCGGTACTACCTAGTAGATAGATCATAGCATGAAGTACGAAGTACCTACCTGGTTTATTCCTTCCTTGTGGAACCCCAACTGCCCCATTGAGCCGAGGCACGCCTCTCATAGACCGAGGTTTAAGCGACTCAGTAGGTACGTATGCTGTACCTAGTCCTAATACACGGTCCCGACATCGTCATATCAACGTTGAATATAATAACTATCTCAACTTCTACGATATTACCAACATACCTACATAGCTATAGTTACTAACCGCAATCCGTGCTCCCTACTTAACTGACTTGTGGCGTCTTCCTGTGTCTATCTGTTTCCAAACTTCAACATTACCTAGAATGCTACGAAGATTACATCATAAGAGCTTCGAAAGAGCCTTATTACTTAGCAGGGCCACATATTGTGGACGAAATCTGGTAAAATCTGATAAAATCTGACAAAATCAGGCTTGCATCCACTACGCAATCACGAGAAATCGCTGGCAAATGATATCAGTTGATAGTCTGCACACCGAAACAAAATGCAATCCTACGTCCGCATTTCCATTCGAACCAATGAAACGAATCAGATTTTATACACAATTGTGACTTGGTGCGTATGACAAAGGCAGTCAGCATACAATTTCAGGTACAAGATATGCAGAAGAGGTATCTCCCATGTAGGTATATATGCCCAAGGAAAGCAGCACTGTATTCAAAATCACCTCAATAGCCTCTACCACCGTTCTTTGGGATTTCTATTTCATTTTTCTTGTTCTATGCTCAGTACCTATATTAGCATCCTACGTGTAGTAGGATCCATAGAAGATCTTTCGCCATGCCTTCTTCATCGACTACGTCGCGGATCCCTCCAGCAGAATGGGAAGAACGTAAAGACCGTATCATCGACTTGTATATGAACCAAAATATACCTCTTAAGGGGGACAATGGGCTCATGAATATATTGGAGAGAGAAGGATTTTCTGCCTCGTAAGCATCGAATTAAGTACCAGTTTAGTATGTCAACTGATTCGTTCTCAGGAGATCCCAATACGAAACCCAATTACGTGGATGGGGTTTGCGCAAATATATGAGCAACACAGAATGGTCGGAATATTTTTCAGAAAACCATGAAAGTCCACAAAGAGGAGGTACGAGAGAATTATGCCTCTCGGGGAAACAGCTTCCGACTTCGAGAATAAAAACGGCCCAACGCCGCCATAGGCGTAGGGAAAAGCAGGCCAAAAAGACATGTATGTCATGTTTCCTCCTTAGAATATATTACAAAACTTTCACGAGACTAACTCGTTCCGTAATTACGTAGTGAAATCTAACAATCCTCACGCATCTTTGCGAAGCACATCGCTCCCGATATTGATCTTAGAAGACAGACCAATATCCGGCAAACAAGACGCATCTAGATCAACGAACACGCAGTCTCTAGAATTGGGCCGCGAAGTCGATGTCAGATCTACAGAAGTGGTCGATATATCCAGAGCCGATTCAAACACTCTCCATTTAGAAAACTTCATTACATCTACTGCTCGATCGCAAGCTAGTAATGATCTGAACTTTATACCCACCATGTTCTCCGAAAATTCTCTTGATGTTGAATACTCGGACTTCCCACCCAATGAACTCATGAACACCAACATGACAACTCCTCGGTCGTTAGAATTCAATCCACATATATTCGACACTCCAGACACGGAGAGGGCGTTAACTCCATGTCACCTTTTACCATGTCTCTCTACCCTAGATCAGATCAATATTACCGCGAATTTACCCCAGAGACGCCTGGGAATCAACCCTCTTCCATCTATTGAAATCGTACGTATAGTATGCCAAGGTAAGCAAAGAAGTCCAATGCACATTAACTTCACCAAATTCGAGTCTCAGATGATAGCTGACATTTATACTTCCACAGGTATCACGAATAATGATATTTCCCCTTCAGGATACTACTCTGGGACAAACGTCGCTCATTCCAACATCGCTTGGCAGTTTATGGCCGATATCACCACACCTAATCCGGACATTCTCAGTTTAAGGGTTCCACATGAATACCCTTCAAATCACACGTTCCTTCAAATCCTGACAACCCTAGTCTCGGATGAGCTCTTCTTAAGCGAAGATGAAGGCCAGCTTTCCATTCCGTCAAACCATAGTACTATTGAGGGGCGGTTTCTGAGTCGGCTCATTATGTCATTTGCCAATGGATGCGCAGGTCTGAGAGACATTCCCCCTGGCGACATCTTGAGATTTCTCAATAAACGACCTGATATACAGTCGTCTGTCTTCCAATATCTACGGTCTAGCTCTAGTTGTGCAGCTAAATCGTTCGCTGAGAATTGCTTTCAAGCTGCATTGGAATCCGACGATGTCAGTGCAGCGAAGCTCCTCTTGAATCTCGGTTACGTTGACATGAACGATACAGTCTGCCTCTATGAAGGGTTCAGATACACACCGTTTCAAAAGGCCGCGATGAAAAAGTCCTTCGGAATCGTAAAGCTGCTTCTTGACCTAGGAGCAGACGTGAAGAAATCATTCTCACCAGGCACTACCAGTGTAATAAGTTATATGCTTTTGAAATGCGACGCTGAAACAACTATGAGCTCAGAATTCTTGTCTTTGATCAATGAAATTCTGCAAGCAGGAGCAATTCTCGAATTGGATGAATTTAAAACAGGAATGAGATTTTCCGATTCACGCCTGGCATACATACTTATCGAAAGGGCCCAATTTCAAACACTCCAAAACTTACTAGGGGGTAAAAAGGAAACACTCCAAAACTCACTATGGGATGAAAAGGAAACCCTACTTCAAGTTATCATGAGCTATTTTCAAGAAGCCAATGCAATTACTCTATTGAGACTTTGCATAAAAAGATTCCAGGATAGCCGATGTTTCGATCAACTTATCCTAGAATTTGAAGAGGCTTTTGCTGTTGCTGCAGAAAAGGGATACATGGAAATCATGCGGTTCCTACTTCCAGACGTCACATGTTTTACTAAATCATTTCCAATAGCCGTCCGAAAGGGAAACGAAGAAGTGATCGACTTGATTCTCGCTAAGGCATCCTCCTTCGAAGAATTGGTAAATATGGAGACATTTGAGGCGGCCTTGGCATCTGGAAACCAAAAGGTTATTTGCTTCTTAGAGGACAATAACATTTTCGATGAGATTCTGGAATCAAATCGACTAGGGTCGATTGTTAAAATTGCCATTGATGTTGGGAATTCGACCTATGCACATAAATTATTGGATTTGCACCTTGGGATAATCCCTCTCGAACGTACCAGTTTATCGGCGGCTCTGGAGGCTGCGATTGCCAATGACCACGATGATATAGCTCACATACTCTTATCATTAGGCGCCCAGGTCCATCGGTGTCCATCTCCAGTTGGCACTGCCCTCTCCATAGCAATTATGAAGAGAAAACTTGACCTTGTACGGATGATGTTAGAATGCGACACCGTCCGAAACATTTTCTCATCTATTAACATGATCAACGCAACTCATCCTTGCAAACTAATCGATGCCCTTATCCAATGCGACGACGACTCGATCGTGCAACAGATAGATGCATCACGTCAAAGTTGCCCTGAGGAATTACCATTGTTGTCAACAAACGTGAGTTGCCCTGAGCCCCCCTGAGCTGTTGCTGCTTTAACCTGAGCCAAGGGTGAGCCCCCGGCTCTGGAAGGATCAAACGGTAATGGGATTGGGGGGGGGGGGTCCCCCAGATACATAAATACTTAATGTATGTATATATAATTATTTTTGGTTATTTTTTCTAACGCGTTATTAATGTCACAATCCAAAAACCCCTGATACTATGGCCGTCAAGACGATAGCGATGTAAAGGGTTGTCGAGGCTAGCCACCCAAAGTTGTCGTGGAAGAAGTTTCTGTATTGCTGCCAGTGCAACAG